>WNWK01043325.1:0-15555 GCA_009830355.1 Cherax destructor
TTGGTACTTCCCCAGTGTAGTGATTCATCTGCCGCCAGTAGGTTGTCCTGGGTTGTCATAGTGATGATTCAGTGTGAATCATCACTACACAACATCACTACACACCATTACTACGCAACAATATCACTACACAACATTCAGTAGGTGTGTGGCGGTGTTCCCAAGTCTTATGTTCCTATTATCGTAGGAAATATTTCTGATACATGTAATCAACTTTGTCATCCTTCTATGTACGTTTTCCAGCGCATTTATGTCCACTCTACAATACGGAGACCAGAACTGTGGCAGCATAATGTAAATGAGGCCTTACCAAATACAGTATACGTATAGTTGAATTATAACCTGAAGACTCGTATTGTTTATAATCTTGATATGAAGCCAAGAATTATATTAGGTTCATTGCGAACACTTAGTGCCTTGTTGTCTTGGTTTTGAGAAGCACGGGAGTAAACACTCATGATGAAGTTGATATGTTAGCCAAGAAGAGCACCCATAAGGAGAATGTAGAATATAACTTTGGTATATCTGTGTCTAGCATTAGGAAAATGATAGCTATAGGAATGCAGTTAGAAGCCTGAGTAGATCTATAAACCACTATGATAACATGAATGTAGATAAGTATGTTTATGGAGCAACTTGCAATGTGAACAGACTGACTGATGTTGTAGTGGCCAGGCTTAGGCTTGGCTACAAGTACTTCTGGCAGTTTGGGAGATACACAGATGATGATCAAACTAAATGCAAATTATGTGATCAGGCATATGGTCACTGTCTTGAACACTATGTGCTGAATTGTCCACTTATTGAGGAATATAGAGATAGACAGTATAATAACCTATGTGACATGTCAAGATATCTTATTCATGAAATAAGATACCAATTGTACTAAGCAAATTTCCTAAATTTGCTTGTAACAGATAATTGAAATGTAGATATAAATCCAAATGTACAATTGTTAACCCTTTGGGGCCTAGTGCCTAGGCCTTTGTGTATCCATATGCTCTTGCGCTACCGTCCACAGGATGGATATGGGGTGCACAATAAACTAGCCACTTCGGTGGCAAAATCTAAATCTGGGACCTTCTAACACATAGAGGCTAAAATAACAGTATATATAAGCGCTATGTATACTGTCATTTTCATATGTGTGTGTGTACTCCCCTAGTTGTTGTTGCAGGGGTCGATTCATAGCTCCTGGCCCCGCCTCTTCACTGGCCGCTACTGGGTCACTCTCCCTGCGCCATGAGCTTTATCATACCTCTTCTTAAAGCTATGTATGGAACCTGCCTCCACTACATCGCTTCCAAAACTATTCCACTTCCCGACCACTCTGTGACTAAAGAAATACTTCCTAACATCCCTGTGATTCATCTGAGTCTTCAACTTCCAACTGTGTCCCCTTGTTGCTGTGTCCCATCTCTGGACCATTCTGTCCCTGTCCACCTTGTCAATTCCTCTCAGTATTTTATATGTCGTTATCATGTTTTCCCTATCTCTCCTGTCCTCCAGTGTCGTCAGGTCGATTTCCCTTAACCTCTCCTAGTAGGACATACCCCTTAGGTCCGGGACTAGTCTTGTTGCAAACCTTTGCACTTTCTCTAGTTTGTTTACGTGCTTGTTAGTCCTTAACAGGACTAACATCAGTAAAGTGGAAGAAAATCCTCCAAGATACATCGTTCTACCAGCCAGCAACGTCGCAACTAACGTCTCTAAAATACTTGACAACAAACTTGTTAAAATATCCACTAACTCTTCAACTACTATTAGAAACCTGGTACAAAAACCCAAGAATAACTCAGGTAGGAGCGCAGGAGTATTCTCAACACCATGTGGGGAAAACAGCCACATCTCTGGATATTAGGATCAGGGAACACAAAAAACGCTTGCAACAGTGACGACCATAGAAACGCGTGCGTTCAACACAAGGACGATGTTGGACACCTCATAAAATTCCCTGAGGCTAGACTAGTCATTAAGGAAGAAGATTTACGACAGTGAAAGTCTATTGAGGCTGCCCTGATTGCTGTCAGTAACACTATCCAGCAAAGTCCGGAAGTTACACTATATCCAAATTGCTAATCAACAGCATTCTACCCATTCCAGAGACCGGTGCAACATGATGTTGACAGGTCCTTCACAAACCCAACATGTCTCGCTACTATCGTACTACTACTACCCTCTTGCAGCTTACCTACAAAAGGAGAATGGAAATAGCTTGAATCCATGCTTGAGGCTCACTCATGTGCTCGGAATTGGAAGAAACTTGGTTTGTGAACCAGGCTGCCCGGCTTCTGAGGCATTTCTGGCTGAGTGCAAAGAACATCACTTGGGAACCTATAATAATAATAATAATAATAATAATAATAATAATATTTTTATTTCGATGCATGTTACAAGTGTACACTGTTATTGGTAGTTACAATTATAAAACTGTAATGCAAGGAGAGCCACTGGCATGCCCGTCTCCCTCAAGTGGAATCAACTCCTGCTGACTGCAGTCTTTTTCTGTATATACTCGTCTATTTCTGCGTGGTATATATATATATATATATATATATATATATATATATATATATATATATATATATATATATATATATATATATATATGTATACTACACTTAGTTACCTCTGTATTAGGACTGAAGAAGTCACTCGTGGCGAAAAGTTTCTTATAAATGTCCTGAACTGTACACACATACACACACACACACACACACACACACACACACACACACACACACACACACACACACACACACGCCTGGTCCAGCAATTGGCTCCTGGAGTTCAACCCAACCAAGTGCAAAGTCATGAAGATTGGGGAAGGGCAAAGAAGACCGCAGACGGAGTACAGTCTAGGGGCCAGAGACTACAAACTTCAATCAAGGAAAAGATCTTGGGGTGAGTATAACACCAGGCACATCTCCTGAGGCGCACATCAACCAAATAACTGCTGCAGCATACGGACGCCTAGCAAACCTAAGAACAGCATTCCGACATCTTAATAAAGAATCGTTCAGGACCCTGTACACTGTGTACGTTAGGCCCATACTGGAGTATGCAGCACCAGTTTGGAACCCACATTTATCCAAGCACGTAAAGAAACTAGAGAAAGTGCAAAGGTTTGCAACAAGACTAGTCCCGGAGCTAAGGGGTATGTCCTACGAGGAGAGGTTAAGGGAAATCGACCTGACGACACTGGAGGACAGGAGAGATAGGGGGGACATGATAACGACATATAAAATACTGAGAGGAATTGACAAGGTGGACAGAGACAGAATGTTCCAAAGATGGGACACAGCAACAAGGGGACACAGTTGGAAGTTGAAGACTCAGATGAATCACAGGGATGTTAGGAAGTATTTCTTCAGTCACAGAGTAGTCGGGAAGTGGAATAGCTTGGGAAGCGATGTAGTGGAGGCAGGTTCCATACACAGCTTTAAGAAGAGGTATGATAAAGCTCATGGCGCAGGGAGAGTGACCCAGTAGCGGCCAGTGAAGAGGCGGGGCCAGGAGCTATGTCTCGACCCCTGCAATCACAACTAGGTGAGTACAACTAGGTGAGTACAACTAGGTGAGTACAACTAGGTGAGTACACACACACACACACACGGTGTGGACAAAACGTTGTCAATAAAGGATCACATTATACTGCTTATATGTTTATTTTTCCATTGTGTCGGTATTTTATACCATTTATTTCCACACACACACATACAGGACCCTGTACACTGTGTACGTTAGGCCCATACTGGAGTATGCAGCACTAGTTTGGAACCCACATCTAGCCAAGCACGTAAACAAACTAGAGAAAGTGCAAAGGTTTGCAACAAGACTAGTCCCGGACCTAAGGGGTATGTCCTACTAGGAGAGGTTAAGGGAAATCGACCTGACGACACTGGAGGACAGGAGAGATAGGGAAAACATGATAACGACATATAAAATACTGAGAGGAATTGACAAGGTGGACAGGGACAGAATGGTCCAGAGATGGGACACAGCAACAAGGGGACACAGTTGGAAGTTGAAGACTCAGATGAATCACAGGGATGTTAGGAAGTATTTCTTTAGTCACAGAGTGGTCGGGAAGTGGAATAGTTTTGGAAGCGATGTAGTGGAGGCAGGTTCCATACATAGCTTTAAGAAGAGGTATGATAAAGCTCATGGCGCAGGGAGAGTGACCCAGTAGCGGCCAGTGAAGAGGCGGGGCCAGGAGCTATGAATCGACCCCTGCAACAACAACTAGGGGAGTACACACACACATATGAAAATGACAGTATACATAGCGCTTATATATACTGTTATTTTAGCCTCTATGTGTTAGAAGGTCCCAGATTTAGATTTTGCCACCGAAGTGGCTAGTTTATTGTGCACCCCATATCCATCCTGTGGACGGTAGCGCAAGAGCATATGGATACACAAAAGGCCTAGGCACTAGGCCCCAAAGGGGTTAACAATTGTACATTTGGATTTATATCTACATTTCAATTATCTGTTACAAGCAAATTTAGGAAATTTGCTTAGTACAATTGGTATCTTATTTCATGAATAAGATATCTTGACATGTCACATAGGTTATTATACTGTCTATCTCTATATTCCTCAATAAGTGGACAATTCAGCACATAGTGTTCAAGACAGTGACCATATGCCTGATCACATAATTTGCATTTAGTTTGATCATCATCTGTGTATCTCCCAAACTGCCAGAAGTACTTGTAGCCAAGCCTAAGCCTGGCCACTACAACATCAGTCAGTCTGTTCACATTGCAAGTTGCTCCATAAACATACTTATCTACATTCATGTTATCATAGTGGGTTATAGATCTACTCAGGCTTCTAACTGCATTCCTATAGCTATCATTTTCCTAATGCTAGACACAGATATACCAAAGTTATATTCTACATTCTCCTTATGGGTGCTCTTCTTGGCTAACATATCAACTTCATCATGAGTGTTTACTCCCGTGCTTCTCAAAACCAAGACAACAAGGCACTAAGTGTTCGCAATGAACCTAATATAATTCTTGGCTTCATATCAAGAATTATAAACAATACGAGTCCTCAGGTTATAATTCAACTATACGTATACTGTATTTGGTAAGGCCTCATTTACATTATGCTGCCACAGTTCTGGTCTCCGTATTGTAGAGTGGACATAAATGCGCTGGAAAACGTACATAGAAGGATGACAAAGTTGATTACATGTATCAGAAATATTTCCTACGATAATAGGAACATAAGACTTGGGAACACCGCCACACACCTACTGAATGTTGTGTAGTGATATTGTTGCGTAGTAATGGTGTGTAGTGATGTTGTGTAGTGATGTATTCACACTGAATCATCACTATGACAACCCCAGGACAACCTACTGGCGGCAGATGAATCACTACACTGGGGAAGTACCAATGAAAAAAGCACTCAGGTTCTGACGCATCCACAACCTTACTCTAGCAGTTCTTGGGTAGCCAGCCAGCCAGCCAGCCAGCCAGCCAGCCAGCCAGCCAGCCAGCCAGCCACCTACAGCTCCAAGGAATGCGGTAAAGCAGGCTTACAGAGGGTCAGCAGGATGCTGGCAGGCCTAGATAGGCTCAGAAGATGACACACACACTCACTGCTCAACTCTCCCCAGGTTGACACACTTCTCTCTCCACAAACTTCCCACAGCCGCTTCCCTTAAACTGACAAGTATTTCTAAACTGATTAAGAAGTCTTATGTGTAACACTTAAGTGTTAGTTGAAATAAGTCACTTTTTCTGACCATGGGATTATCCTAGGGAATTTACACTATGTATGATAATTTTACTTATGTGTACCTGTGTCTAAATACACTTACTAACTTATTACAGACGTTTTTGAAGCTACTGGATTTTTCACTGCAGTACAGAGACTGGTAGACAGTGGAAGATAAGGCGGTCAGTCCCTCAGTCTTGAAGGTAGTCAGTCCCTCAGTCTTGAAGGTAGTCAGTCCCTCAGTCTTGAAGGTAGTCAGTCCCTCAGTCTTGAAGGTAGTCAGTCCCTCAGTCTTGAAGGTAGTCAGTCCCTCAGTCTTGAAGGTAGTCAGTCCCTCAGTCTTGAAGGTAGTCAGTCTCTCAGTCTTGAAGGTAGTCAGTCCCTCAGTCTTGAAGGTGGTCAGTCTCTCAGTCTTGAAGGTAGTCAGTCCCTCAGTCTTGAAGGTAGTCAGTCTCTCAGTCTTGAAGGTAGTCAGTCCCTCAGTCTTGAAGGTAGTCAGTCCCTCAGTCTTGAAGGTAGTCAGTCCCTCAGTCTTGAAGGTAGTCAGTCCCTCAGTCTTGAAGGTAGTCAGTCCCTCAGTCTTGAAGGTAGTCAGTCCCTCAGTCTTGAAGGTAGTCAGTCCCTCAGTCTTGAAGGTAGTCAGTCCCTCAGTCTTGAAGGTAGTCAGTCACTCAGTCTTGAAGGTAGTCAGTCCCTCAGTCTTGAAGGTAGTCAGTCCTCAGTCTTGAAGGTGAGTCAGTCCTCAGTCTTGAAGGTAGTCAGTCCTCAGTCTTGAAGGTAGTCAGTCTCTCAGTCTTGAAGGTAGTCAGTCCCTCAGTCTTGAAGGTAGTCAGTCCCTCAGTCTTGAAGGTAGTCAGTCCCTCAGTCTTGAAGGTAGTCAGTCCCTCAGTCTTGAAGGTAGTCAGTCCCTCAGTCTTGAAGGTAGTCAGTCCTCAGTCTTGAAGGTAGTCAGTCCCTCAGTCTTGAAGGTAGTCAGTCCTCAGTCTTGAAGGTAGTCAGTCCCTCAGTCTTGAAGGTAGTAGTCCCTCAGTCTTGAAGGTAGTCAGTCCTCAGTCTTGAAGGTAGTCAGTCCTCAGTCTTGAAGGTAGTCAGTCCTCAGTCTTGAAGGTAGTCAGTCCTCAGTCTTGAAGGTAGTCAGTCCTCAGTCTTGAAGGTAGTCAGTCCTCAGTCTTGAAGGTAGTCAGTCTCTCAGTCTTGAAGGTAGTCAGTCCCTCAGTCTTGAAGGTAGTCAGTCCCTCAGTCTTGAAGGTATCAGTCTCCTCAGTCTTGAAAGGTAGTCAGTCCCTCAGTCTTGAAGGTAGTCAGTCCCTCAGTCTTGAAGGTAGTCAGTCCTCAGTCTTGAAGGTAGTCAGTCCTCAGTCTTGAAGGTAGTCAGTCCCTCAGTCTTGAAGGTAGTCAGTCCTCAGTCTTGAAGGTAGTCAGTCCTCAGTCTTGAAGGTAGTCAGTCCTCAGTCTTGAAGGTAGTCAGTCCCTCAGTCTTGAAGGTAGTCAGTCCCTCAGTCTTGAAGGTAGTCAGTCCTCAGTCTTGAAGGTAGTCAGTTCTCAGTCTTGAAGGTAGTCAGTCCTCAGTCTTGAAGGTAGTCAGTCCCTCAGTCTTGAAGGTAGTCAGTCCCTCAGTCTTGAAGGTAGTCAGTCCTCAGTCTTGAAGGTATCAGTCCTCAGTCTTGAAGGTAGTCAGTCTATCAGTCTTGAAGGTAGTCAGTCCCTCAGTCTTGAAGGTAGTCAGTCTCTCAGTCTTGAAGGTAGTCAGTCCCTCAGTCTTGAAGGTAGTCAGTCCCTCAGTCTTGAAGGTAGTCAGTCACTCAGTCTTGAAGGTAGTCAGTCCCTCAGTCTTGAAGGTAGTCAGTCTATCAGTCTTGAAGGTAGTCAGTCCCTCAGTCTTGAAGGTAGTCAGTCTCTCAGTCTTGAAGGTAGTCAGTCCCTCAGTCTTGAAGGTAGTCAGTCCCTCAGTCTTGAAGGTAGTCAGTCCCTCAGTCTTGAAGGTAGTCAGTCCCTCAGTCTTGAAGGTAGTCAGTCTCTCAGTCTTGAAGGTAGTCAGTCCCTCAGTCTTGAAGGTAGTCAGTCCCTCAGTCTTGAAGGTAGTCAGTCTCTCAGTCTTGAAGGTAGTCAGTCCCTCAGTCTTGAAGGTAGTCTGTCCCTCAGTCTTGAAGGTAGTCAGTCCCTCAGTCTTGAAGGTAGTCAGTCCTCAGTCTTGAAGGTAGTCAGTCCTCAGTCTTGAAGGTAGTCAGTCCTCAGTCTTGAAGGTAGTCAGTCCTCAGTCTTGAAGGTAGTCAGTCCTCAGTCTTGAAGGTAGTCAGTCCTCAGTCTTGAAGGTAGTCAGTCCTCAGTCTTGAAGGTAGTCAGTCCTCAGTCTTGAAGGTAGTCAGTCCCAGTCTTGAAGGTAGTCAGTCCTCAGTCTTGAAGGTAGTCAGTCCTCAGTCTTGAAGGTAGTCAGTCCCTCAGTCTTGAAGGTAGTCAGTCCCTCAGTCTTGAAGGTAGTCAGTCCCTCAGTCTTGAAGGTAGTCAGTCTCTCAGTCTTGAAGGTAGTCAGTCCCTCAGTCTTGAAGGTAGTCAGTCCCTCAGTCTTGAAGATAGTCAGTCCCTCAGTCTTGAAGGTAGTCAGTCCCACAGTCTTGAAGGTAGTCAGTCCCTCAGTCTTGAAGGTAGTCAGTCCCTCAGTCTTGAAGGTAGTCAGTCCCTCACATCAGCTGGGTGACCATGAGAGCCAGCTCTTCAATGGGTGACAGTTGTGGATGATTCTTCCAAGGAGGGCTGGGTGACTGGGTGACTTCTCGTTTCTCTGTAAATATTCAATTTCGGCCAGTAATTGCTTCCCCCAAAAGTCTCACCCAAACACTTATAACCTCCACCATTTATCCCAACCCAACACACAACTCCACCAAATATAATATTACAACCACACAATTACTCAGACCCGCGGTCAAAAAAGGGTCAGCTTAGGTCACTTGGATTATAATATCACACAGATATTTACTTGAACTTTACACACACAAAAAAAATTATAGCAAATGGTAGCATAACACAAATATAACCGAGCAGTCAAAAGGCACATGGGACTGGTTCCTACTATAAAAATAATAAGAACCACCACCGCTTAGACACCATGTCATGATGGGGGGTAAGGAAACAAGGGATAATCGGGGAATAGGGGAGTAAAGGTAGTGAGTGAGTAGGCAGGAGGTGACGTTGACAGGAGCGGAGGATATGTGAGGTACTGGTGACTACACCATCACCTCTCATTACCACCACACTACTCACCCTCTCTCTACCTAAAATAAAATATAATAAAATAAAGTATAAGCATAAAGAGTAATAAGAATATAACGGGGACAGTGAATATTACTATTCCACTCAAACACAGTTTATTTAAGTCCTTGTACAATAATATATTTGGGAACAGGAGAACACTATTGAGTTTAGATAAATGGGGATTGTACCTATAAGCAGGGAGACAGGGAATACAATCAACTGACGAAACAGAATATAACTTAAAGCGTGAGGTTGGGGTGTTGAGGAGGAAGCTCCTGCTTCTCCAGGAGGAATTTAGGAGGCTGAAGGTTCACCTCTATGGCGTTGGAAGTGAGAGTGAAGTGGCTGGAGTGGTGGAGGGGAAAAGGGATACCAGTAGTGAGGTGCAGTCTGCCACTACCTGTGAGGAGGGTAAAGGGGGGAAGGAGGAAAGGGCTACTAGGAGTGAGGTGCAGTCCAGCACCTGCTACAAGTGGCAAGTGGTTCCCAGTAATGGCAGGAACATCAAAATAAGGAAAGTTAAGAGAGAAGATTTGAAGGTAGGAAATCGCTTCTCTGTTCTTCAGGATGAGTGTACTCCAGTGGCCAGTGAAGGTAAAGGTACTACTTCCCTGCTAATAGAGGTAAGCAAATTCTGTGGTAGGTGACTCGCAGGTAAGATATATGGACCGTGCTTTCTGTAATAGGAATAAGAGGGCGAGAGAGAGGGTGTGCTTCCTGGAGCTGGTGTTGGAGACATAGTCAACAGGTTAGATAATATCATGTCAGGTAATGGGAACAAGCCCATTATCTGTCTCAGTGCTGGTGGAAATGATATTGGGAAGGGTAGGAGAGAAGAGTTGCTAGATAAGTACAGGTCAGCTATAGAGCTAATTAAGTCCAAGGGAGGGGTCCCAAACTTATGTAGCATCTTGCCTAGAAGGGGAGTGGGAAATGAATGGTTGTCTAGGGCAATTGGTGCAAATTGCTGGCTAGACAGATACTGCAAGGAACTTGCAATCCCATTCATTGACAACTGGGACAACTTTTATGGCAAACATGATATGTATGCAAGGGATGGGGTACATCTCTCTGGGACAGGGGTGGAAGCACTTGCCAACTCGATTGAGAGGGCCATTGCTGACATGCCTAGTATTTTAAACTGATAGATGATAGAGGTATGGGTGTGTGTGGGGAACAGTCAGTTTGCAACACTAGGGCTGAAAACAGTAAGTGTATAAAAGACATTCATCATAAAGTTACAAATAAGGGCAATGGATCAGGACAGCAAACAAAGGGAGACAGCAGGGGGAAACAAGAGACTAGCTCCCTTAAGGTTTACTATACTAATAGCAGGAGTGTAAGAAATAAGATAGATGAGCTAAGATTAATTGCAAGTGCAGGAAACATAGATATTATTGCTATAACAGAGACCTGGCTCAATCTGAAAGATAGAGAGTTGCCTTCTGAATGTCACATACAAGGCTATAAATTATTCCACACTGATAGGGTCAACAGGAAGGGTGGTGGCGTAGCGATGTACGTCAGAGACAATTTAAAGTGTTGTGTTAGACAAGATATAAAATTAGAAGCGTCAGCCACTGAATCTCTTTGGTTACAGCTTCTTGAGGGCCGTGTAAAACTTATTTTGGGTGTGATTTACAGGCCCCCAAATCTTGATAGGGAGTGCAGTAAACTTCTATGGGATGAAATTCGTAAGGCATCTACACATGAAAATGTTGTGCTAATGGGAGATTTCAACTTTAGACAAATTGACTGGAGCAATTTTGTTAAGTCTAACTTCTTGGCTGCTTACTTTGGGCAGTAGAATGGTAGCGTAATGCGCACTATGTAAACACTGCCGCGGTGGCGTGATTTGCAGTCATGGCCCAAGCTCAAGGAAGCATTCCGTAATTACTTCCGGCGCAGGCATCAGAGTCATTACCTTGACATTATCACGAGCGTCATGAATGAGTGCCAATCCCCGGATGAAAGCCCCCTCGCTTGCGTCTGTCGTTTCCAGCGAGCATCGTTAGATTTTATTGACATTATGAAGGATAGCAAGTGGGTCACTAGTGATGGTAGTATAAAACTCGAAGACATCATCCCCATGATCGTCGGAGGCGTCATGCGGAGAGATGCCCCACTCCATCTCCCTGATAGGATTGACGAATTAGGGCTCGGCCCCAAGGAACACATCCTGGGCGCCTTTAATGCTATCGATAAAATTAAACCGCTGGGCGAGAAAGACAAGGCTTGTCGCCCTGCTGGTACTCCCTTGCAAGTCCCTCAATTGCCAACTCTTGTGTCGCCGCCTGTGCAACCCCCTGTCACTTTTGCTGCAGCCGTCCAGCAATCAGCAGCCAAGGCTAGGACGAACAGCAAACCTCAGACCAAGCCGAATCAAAACGGCAGGTCAGGTTATGACCGGAGGGCTAGCAAGACGACTTTGCCAGCGTCTCCTCCATCTAAGTCCAAGCGTCATAAGCTAACACCGCCGTCAGCACCACCCGCGAAGCGTGTGGTTACCTGTTTTAACTGCGGTAAAAGAGGTCATTACCGTTCTGAGTGTTATAAACCTCAGCCCCCACGCCGTGATAATCACCGTCCCCGTGCGCAGCACCGGGAGGGCGATTGTGTTTACCACCATACATCCAGTCATACCTCCAGTGAGTGCCTCAAGTTGCGTAGCATCTTGTCGTCGCACCACGGCAAGCGCTCCTCGCCCGGAGCCCGAGCTAGCCGGAGCCCCTCCAGTAGTTCGGGGGAAGAGACGCGCCAGAAAAATCCCACCGCTGCCACCACTGTTAAGTCTAACTTCTTGGCTGCTTACTTTGGGCAAGTAGAATGGTAGCGTAGGTGCAGAGATACGGCCGATGACTAGACTCAGTTTATTAATGGCAAGGTGTAGGTGTACACGGGGACAGAGCGTGAGGGGACCGGGAGCCAGTTGGGTAGAACCTGGTTCAGTGAGGTAGGCCGTAGAAGTGAGAGAGAAGCATAGCTGACCAGCCCGACCTTGATAGGCCTATAGAGGGCAGCACCATAGTGCCGCGCAGTTTGAAACAGCCTCTGGGTAGGCTGTTTACAATTTGACAGGAAATTTAGAGTCAAGTGACTTTCTTGATACGATTCAGGATTGTTTTTTGAAACAGTTGGTGACAGAACCAACTAGAGGAAATAACCTGCTAGACTTGGTTCTTGCCAGCAGGGAAACACTAGTTAATAATCTTGAGGTTAATGATGAGCTTGGGGAAAGTGATCACAAATCACTCAGTTTTAATATATCATGGAATTACCCTACTAATGGAAATCAAGTCTCTGTCCCTGACTTCCGCCTGGCTGATTTCATAGGACTGAAAAATTACCTGGGTAGGCTGAACTGGAATGACCTGACAGTGGGTCAGGTAGGTGGTGATTGCCAATATGACGTTTTCCAGAGAATAGTTCTAGCTGCTCAGACAGCTTATGTTCCTAATAGGGAAATCAGATCAAACAAAAATGATCCTAAATGGATGAACAATAGATTAAAACATCTCATTGGTCAAAAGAGAGCATATATAGGCGAATCAAAAGAGGAGAGGGGCAATTAGGTAATCAATATATTCAGTTAAAGAGAGAAATAAAAAAGGAATAAGAAAAGCAAAAAGAGACTATGAGGTTAAAGTTGCGAGAGAATCGAAGACTAACCCAAAAGGATTTTTCAGGTATACAGAAGTAAGATTAGGGACAAGATAGGCCCACTCAAAAGTCACTCAGGTCAGCTCACCGACAGTGATAAGGAAATGTGTAGAATGTTTAACACTTACTTCCTCTCAGTTTTTACACAGGAAGATACTAGCGATATTCCAGAAATAATTAATTATGTAGAACAGGATGATAGTAAACTATGCACGATTAGGGTCACAAGTGACATGGTCCTTAGACAAATAGATAAATTGAAACCTAACAAATCCCCAGGCCCTGATGAACTGTATGCAAGGGTTCTAAAGGAATGTAAAGAGGAGCTTAGCAACCCGTTGGCTAATCTTTTCAACATATCACTGCAAACTGGCATGGTACCAAATAAGTGGAAAATGGCAAATGTAATACCTATTTTCAAAGCAGGTGACAGGTCCTTAGCTTCGAACTATAGACCAATAAGCCTAACCTCCATAGTGGGAAAATTTATGGAATCAATAATTGCCGAGGCAATTCTCAGCCATCTTGAAAAGCATAAATTAATCAACGAATCTCAGCACGGTTTTACAAAAGGGCGTTCCTGCCTTACAAATTTAATAACTTTTTTCACTAAGGTGTTTGAGGAGGTAGATCATGGTAATGAATATGATATTGTGTATATGGACTTCAGTAAGGCTTTTGATAGAGTCCCACATCAGAGACTATTGAGAAAATTAAGGCACACGGAATAGGAGGAGAAATTTTTCCTGGATAGAGGCATGGTTGACAAATAGGCAGCAGAGAGTTTGCATAAATGGGGAGAAATCAGAGTGGGGAAGTGTCACAAGCGGTGTTCCACAGGGGTCAGTATTGGGCCCTTTGTTGTTCACAATCTACATAAACGACATAGATGAGGGAATAAATAGCGACATAAGCAAGTTTGCCGATGACACCAAAATAGGCCGTCCAATTCATTCAAATGAGGACATTAGAGCACTCCAGGAAGATTTGAATAGACTGATGCAGTGGTCGGAGAAGTGGCAGATGCAGTTTAATATAGATAAATGCAAAGTTCTAAATATTGGACAGGACAATAACCATGCCACATATAAACTAAATAATGTAGATCTTAATACTACTGATTGCGAAAAGGATTTAGGAGTTCTGGTTAGCAGTAATCTAAAACCAAGACAGCAGTGCATAAGTGTTCGCAATAAAGCGAACAGAATCCTTGGCTTCATATCAAGAAGCATAAATAATAGGAGTCCTCAGGTTGTTCTTCAACTCTATATATCCTTGGTGAGGCCTCATCTAGATTATGCTGCACAGTTTTGGTCACCGTATTACAGAATGGATATAAATGCTCTGGAAAACGTACAAAGGAGGATGACTAAGTTGATTCCATGTATCAGAAATCTTCCCTATGAGGATAGACTGAGGGCCCTGAATCTGCACTCTCTAGAAAGGCGTAGAATTAGGGGGGATATGATTGAGGTGTATAAATGGAAAACAGGAATAAATAAAGGTGATGTAAATAGCATGCTAAAAATATCTAGTATTGACAGGACTCGCAGCAATGGCTTTAAGTTGGATAAATTCAGATTCAGGAAGGATATAGGAAAGCATTGGTTTGGTAATAGAGTTGTCGATGAGTGGAACAAACTCCCGAGTACAGTTATAGAGGCTAAAACGTTGTGTAGTTTTAAAAATAGGCTAGATAAATATATGAGTGGGTGCGGGTGGGTGTGAGTTAGACCTGACTAGTTTGTGCTACTAGGTCAGATGCCGAGCTCCTTCCTTAAGTGAATGTAACCTGACCTGGATGGGTCGGGGCATTGGCTTAAGCCGGTGGGAGATTTGGACTTGCCTCGCATGGGCCAGTAGGCCTGCTGCAGTGTTCCTTCTTTCTTATGTTCTTATGTTCTTCTAGCCACAGGTCCCAAGACCTGCTCCAGCAGAACTCTGCCCAGTGTCTCCAACGGTCTCCTCCAGAGACTCTACAGCAGCTCTCTCCCAGAGCTCTGCACACCGGTAGCCGCTCTGCTAGAATCTCGTGCCCAGAGCTCTGCACACAGGCCAGAGCTCTGCCCGAATGTCCCCAGCCCAGAGCTCCGCACACAGGCCAGAGCTCCGCCTGAATCACCCTCTCTAGTTGTTTCCTCGGCCTTATATGGTGCTCCAAGCATCCCCCCAATGAGGAGTGCACCATGTGCTTTGACCTGACGCTAGTCCAAAAGACAAAAGACCTGAGCCTTAATTCGAGAGGCATGGTCTGACAGCTATTTACCAAGGGCAGGTGTGGCTGCTTAGGTAGACCTCACAGCACACTGACTACATCACATCAGTCCCTCAGTCTTGAAGAAGTAGTTATGAGGTGGTCAGTCCCTCACTCATGAGAAATACTCAGCAACATACTTCACCATACTATATAATATAATAATAATAATAATAATAATAATAATAATAATAATAATAATAATAATAATAATAATAATAATAATAATAATAATAATAATAATAATAATAATAATATTGGTAGTTACAATTATAAAACTGTAATGCAAGGAGAGCCACTGGCATGCCATGGCATTAGGGGCAGCTTATTCTAAAGACTTATTCACTAAGTACTTAATACTAGAGAAATTGATTGAGTTTATTCTAGTTATATATTATTTCAAATTACAATATGATTATACATACTATTAAAAGACAATACTAGAGAAATTGGTTGAAAGTTTGTTACAGTATGAGTATTTAGTATAGGGTGAGTAGGTGATTTTTGAGAAGAGTCTTGAAATTGATTTTCCGACAAGGTTAACTTAATATTAAACCATACCACGGGTGGGGTTCGAACCCGCGGTCACAGAGTCTCAAAACTCCAGACCGTCGCGTAAGCCACTGGGCCAGCTAGCTTCAATAAGATTCATC
>WNWK01043326.1:0-15555 GCA_009830355.1 Cherax destructor
AATACAAACCAAACAAGTCTATCTTAAATTAACAACTAAAACGACTGTTTCAAAAGAGGGACCTCGTCCGCACACTTTCTAAACCTTCTCAAAGAAGAAAATGAAATAATATTTTCAACTTGGAAGTAAATCTAGTGGGCTCAAAAGCCTTCACTAAGATAAATGAACACGGTTCACCCAGGAGGGATTATTATGGAAGTTCCTCAGGTCCAACAAAAATGAGTAAACTTCTAAACCCAACTTAAGAACCAAACAACTGTAAGTCAAAGAGACTACCAGTAATGACTTGACACCTCAAAGATACGAACTCACCCTTTTCAATCTTAAATGTTATACTCACGAACCTGTGGAAAATATTGGTATTTTCCGAAAGTTGTAATTGATAAACTTTCCAATATGAATAGATATCATTGCTGTGTTGTTGTTGGCTTAACATTAACTGAAAAGAACCAACGAATTCACACGCATGCGCGAGAGGCCTCGTGAGCTGGGCAGGGAGGCGGCATAGGGGAATAGGCGAGAGTGAACTGGGGGCCTACCGACCCGATCAGGTGATGGGATGGCCTGTCGATTGGAGATTCCGCCCACCAAATCGGATTTAATTACCTCCTTGTAATGTGGAGGAATATCCAGTGCGCTGGGAATATCAACTGGGACAATCGGTCCAGGAGGTCCAAATCGGACAATAATTGTGAAATAAGGTGCCGCCGGCGAGTGACGGTCATAGGCCTATTTGAACTGGGGTGAAATGACCATACGGCAGGATAAAGTCGTAACCCTGATTTTGGGGGAGTTCATCTTAGAAGAGACTGTAATATATTCGATGAACTTTGGGAAATGGTGAATAATGTGAAACCGAGTTGTAAATAATCAGGGGTTGATTGTGTCGACCGGGTCTGGCTTGGGTACGCCATACCCCGACCGCCATATTGGATGGGGATTGAAATGAACTAACTTATCGTAAGTTATCTACTCGAAATTCAAGTATCGAGACTGTGAATGTGTATAAACTAGTGGGGCATTAAGCCAGGATACACTTTAATATGCAAAGTTATACGTATAAACAGTACAAAAGGTCGGATTAGTGCGAGGATCTGATTCGCTACCCCGACCAACCACATGTTAACGAACGCGAGGTCTCGTGGGCGTATAAGAGTGTACGGAAATTAACCTTCCTTGACTCGACGAGACAGCTAATACCATCGAGATCGAATCAGATCGCAGGAGGACGTCAACAACGGAACACTCCTCATCTAAAGCTAAGTACTCTGCTGTTTACTTGTTTGGCAATGATATTGTTACGCACAGTGATGTACTTTAGCTAGGTCAACGATCTACGATACACCGCTATGATGCTGTTAATTAGGTGAGTGTTGGTCATGTTAATTGAACTATGTGTTCTCTACCTCTTCTCCTGATTGATCAGTTGTTCAACAACCAATACAGTCCACTTATATTTAACCTAACATAACTATAATAAATGATCTTCTCAGATTTATTTATACTGGTCCAGAGTGCAGTGGGCGAACGAGAATATTGAAGGTACCCCCTCGGTGCGGCCAGGAGCGGGTAAAGTTCTCACATACCTTAAAGGGAATGACTGCAGTAAAATTTATACGAGTCGGTCGTCTCCCTGGGAGTTTGTTTATTGCTAGTGGCGGTGTCCCAGATAGACTTCTCTACAATTCCCCACAGCGCCCGTTTGGTCCGTCCTGAACCGGATGTGATTAGTGAATTAATCATTATTGAATTAATTAATTAATAAATAAGTGACTGATCATAGGAAGTGAGTATAGAGTACACAGTTAATTAATTGTGTGGTGGACAGTAATTAGTCCAATTAATTGCTAGCACAGGCGTGGCTACGATTTGTGCGAGAGTAAGGTGTGAGAATCACCTTTATAAACAATTTATTTAATTTGTGACGTCAGTGGTTATTAATCCTATAACCATGGCTGAACTTAATGGAGTTAGTGTGGCTGGCAAGCCCATGAATAATAAAAGGTCTATTTAATTTGTCCCCTCAGCGGTTATTGATCCTATAACCATGGCTGAACTTAATGGAGTTAATGTGGCTGGCAAGCCCATGAATAATAAAGGGACTATTTAATTTGTACCCTCAGTGGTTATTGATCCTATAACCATGGCTGAACTTAATGGAGTTAATGTGGCTGGCAAGCCCATGAATAATAAAGGGTCTATTTAATTTGTACCCTCAGTGGTTATTGATCCTATAACCATGGCTGAACTTAATGGAGTTAATGTGGCTGGCAAGCCCATGAATAATAAAGGGACTATTTAATTTGTACCCTCAGTGGTTATTGATCCTATAACCATGGCTGAACTTAATGGAGTTAATGTGGCTGGCAAGCCCATGAATAATAAAGGGTCTATTTAATTTGTACCCTCAGTGGTTATTGATCCTATAACCATGGCTGAACTTAATGGAGTTAATGTGGCTGGCAAGCACAGAGAACTAATGTGAAACTGGCACCCTCCGTAGTAAGCAATGACTCGGTGGGACCAGTAAGTGTTTTGATAGGCAGTGACTATTATGCCACCTTCGTGAAGGGTATGACGAAGAAAGGTGGTGTCACTCTTCTCAACATTGGTGAAGGCCATGTAATTTATGGCAGGCTTCCTCGCAGTAATGAATGACTGGAGGAAGCCATAAATGCAGTCACGGTGTGCCTTACTCATGAAACGTCACTCCAGTGTAAATATTCTTCTATAGAGGATGCTGTTAAACCAGTGTATAAATTGTGGGAACTGGACAGTGGGAATTAATGTAAATGAAGAAAGTCCAGATGATTCCTTCACTCAGGAACAATACCTGAAGGATGTTAAATTTGAGTCTGGACAATACTGGGTGCGACTCCCATGGAAGCTAAACCATCCGGAACTACCCACTAATTACCGGATGGCGTATGGTCAGTTAAAGGCCCAGCTCCACGAATGAGTAAGACACCAGAATTGCTGACTGCTTATAATGGGATCATTAATGAACAGTTAAATAATCAGTTCATAGAGGAGGTACCCCTGAGCAAGCCAATATTTATGGCCACTACTTACCTCATCACAGGGTGAAGAAGGATTCGAAAACCACTCCTTTGAGGATCGTGTTTAATTGTAGTGCCAGGGGTAATAAAAATGTACCTAGTTTGAATGATTGTTTAATGACAGGTCCGTCGCTGACGGAGAAATTGGAGATGTGTTGTTGAATTTCAGAGTTAATAATTATGCCTTTACGGCAGATATAAGTAAAGCTTTCCTGAGAGTGGGATTGCAAGAGACGGATCGGGATTACACAAGATTTCTGTGGCCAGAGGATCCTAGCAATCCACTTAGTCCGCTGAAAACTTTCAGATTCAGAAGTGTCTTATTTGGGGCTACTTCTAGTCCGTTCTTACTTCAGGCGACGATAAATGCGCACCTTAAACGTACAGGTGGTCCACTGAGTGAAATAATGAGTAAACAATTCTATGTGGACAATTTCCTGGGGGTGACGTCAACTGAAGAGGAGCTAATGAAGATATATGAAGGGGCTAATGACATAATGCAAGGTGCAAATATGCCGCTCAGGGAGTGGAACAGTAATTCGTCCAGGTTAAAGGACCGAATAAATAAAGATAATCCCGGCGATGAAGTATCTGGGTGTAGCAATGTATTGGGACTGACTTGGGATACTGAAAGAGACTTGATATCGTTAAAGCCTAATAATTATAGTATGCCCAAGAAATTAACGAAGAGAACCCTACTTGCTGAAGTTTCAAAATGTTTCGATCCACTAGGCTTAGTGGAAATTATTGGTACAAGAGGCATGGAAGCAGAAGTGTGCTTGGGATGAAACCCTACCTGAGGAATTCGTTAACAGGTGGGAAGAATTAATTGGTGATTATGAGAAAGTTCCAATGTTAGAGTTCCCGTGGTGTGTAGCCCGCTCTGGAGTGGAAAATACACTCCACATTTTTTGCGATGCTTCTAAATTAGCGTATGGAGCAGTCGCTTATCTTCAATGTGATAAAGATATTTCTCTTGTCATGTCTAAAACTAAAGTGGCTCCAATTAAATTACGTACGTTACCTCAGTTGGAATTAACCGCCATTTATGTGGGTGTCAAATTAGCTGATTATTTATGGAGTAAATTGCCGGAGATAAATATTAGCGACACCATAATTTGGTCTGATAATGAGGTATCCTTGCAGTGGATCTGCAACGGGACCAGCAAGATTATATTCGTGCAAAATAGAGTCGCCGAGATTAACCAGATGCAAGAGAAATATGACAGTTTGGGTCAACATAAGTTAACTTTTAACCATATTCCCGGAGCGGAGAACCCAGCTGATTTCTTGTCTCGTGGGTTGACTTATGTAAAATTTGTGAAGACTTTATCGTGGTTTAAGGGACCCAGTTGGTTGGTGAATAAAAGTAACTGGCCTGTTCAAAAGGCGCATATTGCTCCGGTGGAAATTACTGTGAACACGGCTCCAGTCCTCGGTCCCTCCTTAGCCATTGATATAAATAAATACTCATCCTTCCCAAAATTGATTAATGTCACGAAGTTGGTGTTTAACTTCATAAACAAGATGAATATCCCATATGATTTTCCTCATCCCTGAAATACTGGGTACAGAGAGTACAAGGAGAAATCTATGGAGAGGAGATTAAATTGCTAAGGGATGGAAAACTTGGGAAGGGTTCAATAATAGAGAAATTGGGGCTATACTTGGAGGATGACGTAATCAAGTGCAGAGGTAGATTGCAAAATGCTGAATTGGGTGAATATGCTAAACACCCTATCTTGCTGCCCAAGACTCATCATCTGACAACTTTAATTGTATTAAATGCCCATAAAAATGTGATGCATGGTGGAGTACAAGATACCTTAAATTGTATTAGGAAACTTTCTGGATTCCTCAGGGGCGACAGAGTGTGAAGAGGGTGATTAAGACATGTGTAGTGTGCCGCCGTGTGGATGCCAGAACCTATATGTACCAGGACCTCCACCATTGCCCAAGGAACGAGTGCAGTTAATAAAGCCATTTGATGTAACCGGTGTAGATTACAGTGGCCCAATCATTTTAACGGGTACTGCAGATGGTGTTCCTTTAAAGGTGTATGTGTGTTTATTCACTTGTACCGCTACAAGGGCAGTACACTTAGAAGTGGCACAGGATTTGTCTGCAGAACAGTTCATACAGCTGTTTCGTAAATTTGCAGCTAGGAGATCCTGTCCGAGACTCATGATTTCAGATAATGCCACTAACTTTGTAGCGGGAGCACAACATTTGAAGGAATTAAATGAGAGTAATGAAGTACAATCTCTGTTAAATCAGCGAGGGGGTGGCTGGAAGTTTATTGCTCCTAGGGCCCCTTGGCAAGGGGATTGTATGAAAGACTGATAGGTACAGTGAAGAGGTGTCTGCGTAAAGTACTACACCGGAAACGAATTAACTTGGAGGAATTCCGGGCAGTATTAGTGGAGGCAGAGAATCGGATAAATAATCGTCCTCTCTCGTACATTGTTGATACTCCCGACGCAGAAGTACTGACTCCTTCTCACTTGATATGTGGGCGGAAGCTAGAAGCTGCACCTATCTATCGAGATAATCCTGCGGAAGTTGATGAGGATTATAATAATGTGACAGTGTTAAGTGATAAATATAAGATGTTGAATAAAGTAATTAATCATTGGTCTACTGTGTGGCGCAAAGAGTATCTTCTTACATTACGTGAACATTTTTATGGTGCGTCAGAAGCGGCTAATCGACAGAATATTCAACCGGGTGACATTGTGTTAATTGATACTGAGCAACCTCGAACATTGTGGCCTCTGGGTAAGATAGTGACATTATACCCAGACGCTCAGGGTGTTGTCAGGAATGTCAAAGTGTTGTGTCGCGGCCAAGAGAGTTTACGCACCATTAATAAGTTAATCCCCTTAGAATTAAAGGGAGTTCTATCAACTGGGAACGAAAATCTAAAGGAAAGTGACACAAGTGATGTTGAAGACGACACGGACCAGGGGATACCAGAAACAGGGAGTGTGATTCGACCTACCCGGAAGTCAGCTGTTCAGTCCAGGGAGGGCTGGAAGCGCCTGTTGAAAACTGACTCGATTTGATTCGTCTAACAACGAACTCTGCCCGGCCGCAGTGTGGAAAATATTGGTATTTTCCGAAAGTTGTAATTGATAAACTTTCCAATATGAATAGATATCATTGCTGTGTTGTTGTTGGCTTAACATTAACTGAAAAGAACCAATGAATTCACACGCATGCGCGAGAGGCCTCGTGAGCTGGGCAGGGAGGCGGCATAGAGGGGAATAGGCAGAGAGTGAACTGGGGGCCTACCGACCCGATCAGGTGATGGGATGGCCTGTCGAATTTGGAGATTCCGCCCACCAAATCAGATTTAATTACCTCCTTTCGTAATGTGGAGGAATATCCAGTGACGCGGGGAATATCAACTGGGACAATCGGTCCAGTAATCGGACAATAATTGTGAAATAAGGTGCCGCCGGCGAGTGACGCGGTCATAGGCCTATTTGAACTGAGTGAAATGACCATACGGCAGGATAAAGTCGTAACCCTGATGTTGGGGAGTTCATCTTAGAAGAGACTGTAATATATTCGATGAACTTTGGGAAATGGTGAATACTGTGAAACCGAGTTGTAAATAATCAGGGGTTGATTGTGTCGACCGGGTCTGGCTTGGGTACGCCATACCCCGACCGCCATATTGGATGTGATTGAAATGAACTAACTTATCGTAAGTTATCTACTCGAAATTCAAGTATCGAGACTGTGAATGTGTATAAACTAGTGGGGCATTAAGCCAGGATACACGTAATATGTAAAGTTATACGTATAAACAGTACAAAAGGTCGGATTAGTGCGAGGATCTGATTCGCTACCCCGACCAACCACATGTTAACGAACGCTCGGTCTCGTGGGCGTATAAGAGTGTACGGAAATTAACCTTCCTTGACTCGACGAGACAGCTAATACCATCGCGATCGAATCAGATCGCAGGAGGACGTCAACAACGGAACGACTCCCTCATCTAAAGCTAAGTACTCTGCTGTTTACTTTGTTATTGGCCAATGATATTGTTACGCACAGTAGATGTACTTTAGCTAGGTCAACGATCTACGATACACCGCTATGATGCTGTTAATTAGGTGAGTGTTGGTCATGTTAATTGAACTATGTGTTTACCTCTTCTCCGTGTGATCAGTTGTTCAACAACCAATACAGTCCACTTAAATTTAACGTAATATAGCTATAATAAATGATCTTCTCAGATTTATTTATACTGGTCCAGAGTGCAGTGGGCGAACGAGAATATTGAAGGTACCCCCTCGGTGCGGCCAGGAGCGGGTAAAGTTCTCACATACCTTAAAGGGAATGACTGCGGTAAAATTTATACGAGTCGAGTCGGTCGTCTCCCTGGGAGTTTGTTTATTGCTAGTGGCGGTGTCCCAGATAGACTTCTCTCACAATTCCCCACAGAACCAGTAGAACCATAAGGAAGATGTAGCTTCAAGAGTCGTATCCTGGCAAGGTCGCCATTGTCAGGGGAACGCCTTCCACCTGAACAAATATAATAAAAAAATTATAAAAACAAATAAATGACTCTTGGGTAGGAAATAAACTAAGAATTTTAAGTTTTTAATAAAATATTTAAAAAAAAATAGGCCGTTGTGGTTCTGGCAGGATGGAGAGTAGGAGAATATAAGCCCAGGTTGAGTCTCTGGTGTAGACGAGATGTTGGATGGTTATCCTGGGTAGTTAAGAATTCTCGTATGCCACTTGGTCGAGGTACGTAAGATTTAGAAGCGGAAGAGTAGACAAAAACCAAGTCAGAGAGACGTACATCTAGCTCCTTCAAAACTGGCGTCTGTACCAGCTGACCAGGCCAGCAGCAGAGCTGTTCAGGAGAAGTGTGGAGGTGTAGTGACTCTCCACAGTCTTGCTGTTCACCAGGTGAGGTAACTACCACCAAAAAGGGGGGGGGTTCTGTTTCTGCCCGCAAGAGGGAAGCACCGGCTGAATCCGTGAATGACCGCCGGCAGACTAACAACTTTAACCCATAATTAGACTCTACTTTTCCCTCACATTGAGGAATATAGAGATAGACAGTATAATAACCTATGTGACATGTCAAGATATCTTATTAGTGAAGGTAGGATACCACTTATTCTAAGCAAATTTCCTAAATTTGCTTGTAACAGATAAGTGAACTGTAGATATAAATCCAAATTAATTTCCATGAACGTGCCTATCTGTGCTCATGATAATGCGAGCACAGATGGGCATGTTTGTGGAGCAACTTGCAATGTGAACAGACTGACTGATGTTGTAGTGGCCAGACTTAGGCTTTGCTACAGGTACTTCTGACAGTTTGGGAGACACAGATGATGATCAAACTAAATGCAAATTATGTGATCAGGCATATGGTCACTTGTCTTGAACACTATGTGCTTAATTGTGCACTTATTGAGGAATATAGAGATAGACAATATAATAACATATGTGACATGTCAAGATATCGTATTCATGAAATAAGATACCATTTGTACTAAGCAAATTTCCTAAATTTGCTTGTAACAGATAATTGAAATGTAGATATAAACCCAAATGTACAATTGTTAACCCCTTTGGGGCCTAGTGCCTAGGCCTTTTGTGTATCCATATGCTCTTGCGCTACCGTCCACAGGATGGATATGGGGTGCACAATAAACTAGCCACTTCGGTGGCAAAATCTAAAAAAATCTAAGTCTTCCCCTGCATCTTATCAGACCAGCATGATCCAAGAACAATCCCAATGAGTGGACCAACTTACAGCTCCCTGAGTCGCCGTCGGGTGCCAGACCTGATGGTGTTTCTGGCTGCCCAGCAGCCAGTACCTCCAGAACTCCTGGAAACCTCTCCTTCTGGTACTGCTGTATCCAGTACTCTCTGGGACCCACGAGCGACAACTGTCGGCCTCTATTTACATTGTCAGTCAGCTTTCTCACAAATCGAAACACCATTTCGGTGACTCCCACTAGTTTCCTCCATGAGGAATAGCATTTGGGGTCTAGTAGTTCAGTGCCTGACTCCCCCACGAAGTGCACTATGCCGCTGGTTATCTCGACGAATTTCTGCTCTGGCCAGCGCTCTTTCGCTGGTAACCAGTCTGGGCCTTTGAACCAAATCTCGCTTTTACTCAGTTTTTTATGTGTCACCTCCCTGCTAATCAGGTCAGCCGGATTTTGATCTGTAGGTACATGTAAAATTGTGGACGCTGACTGTAGCTCCCGTATCTCCTTCACCCGATTCCTGACATAGAGGAGTTTGGACCTGTCGTTCTGTACCCACTACCTGGAGTCTACCTGGAAAGAATTCCAGGGGTCAACGCCCCCGCGGTCCGGTCTGTGACCAGGCCTCCTGCTGGACCAGAGCCTGATCAACCAGGCTGTTACTGCTGGCTGCACGCATCCAACGTACGAACCACAGCCCGGCTGATCAGGTACCGACTTGAGGTGCCTGTCCAGTGCATGCTTGAAGACAGCCAGGGGCTTGTTGGTAATCCCCCTGATGTATGCTGGGAGGCAGTTGAACAATCTTGGGCCCCTGACACTTATTGTGTTGTCCCTCAACGTGCTAGTGGCACCCCTGCTCTTCATTGGGAAGATGTTACATCGCCTGCCGAGTCTTTTGCTTTCATAGGGAGTGATTTTTGTGTGCAAGTTTGGTACTAAGCCCTCGAGAATTTTCCATGTGTATATAATAATGTATCTCTCCCGCCTGCGTTCTAGAGAGTACAGATTTAGGAACTTCAAGCGTTCCCAGTAGTTGAGGTGGTTTATCGCACTTATGCGTGCGGTGAAGGTTCTCTGCACATTTTCAAGGTCAGCAATTTCACCCGCCTTGAAAGGTGCCGTTAGTGTGCAGCAATATTCCAGCCTAGATAGAACAAGCGATCTGTAAAGTGTCAACATGGGCTTGGCATCCCTGGTTTTGAAGGTTCTCATTATCCATCCTGTCATTTTTCGAGCAGATGCAATTGCTACTTTGTTATGGTCCTTGAAGGTGAGATCCTCTGACATGATCACTCCCAGGTCTTTGACATTAGTTTTTCGCTCTATTGTGTGGTTGGAATTAGTTTTGTACTCCGAAGAGATTTTAATTTCTTCACGTTTTCCATATCTGAGTAATTGAAATTTCTCATCATTCAACTTCATATTGTTTTCTGCAGCCCATTTAAAGATTTGGTTTATGTCTGCTTGGAGTCTTGCAGTGTCTTCAACGGTGGACACTGTCATACAGATTCGGGTGTCATCTGCAAAGGAAGACACAGCACTGTGGCTTATATCCCTGTCAATATCTGATATGAGGATGAGGAATAGGATGGGAGGAAGTACTGTGCCTTGTGGAACAGAGCTTTTCACAGTAGCTTCCTCAGACTTTACTCTGTTGACCACTACTCTTTGTGTTCTACATGTTAGGAAATTATAGATCCATCTACCAACTTTTCCTGTTATTCCTTTATCACGCATTTTGTGTGCTATTTCACCATGGTCACACTTGTCAAAGGCTTTTGCAAAATCTGTGTATATAACATCTGCATTCTGTTTATCTTCTAGAGCATCCAGGACCTTGTCGTAGTGGTCCAGTAGTTGGGACAGACAGGAGCGGCCTGCTCTAAACCCATGCTGTCCTGGGTTGTGCAATTGATGGGTATCAAGATGGGTGGCGATCTTGCTTCTTAGAACCCTTTCAAAGATTTTTATGATATGGGACGTTAGCGCAATTGGTCTGTAGTTCTTTGCTATTGCTTTACTGCCCCCTTTGTGGAGCGGGGCTATGTCTGTTGTTTTTAGTAGCTGCGGGACGATCCCAGTGTCCATGCTCCCTCTCCATAGGATGTTAAAAGCATGTGATAGGGGCTTCTTGCAGTTCTTGATGAACACGGAGTTCCATGAGTCTGGGCCTGGAGCGGAGTGCATGGGCATGTCATTTATTGCCTTTTCGAAGTCATTTGGCGTCGTGGTGATGTCAGAAAGGCATGTGTCTGTCAAGTTCTGTGGCACTCTCATAAAAAATCATTTAGGTTTTCGATTTTCAGTCTGGTTAGTGGCTCGCTAAAGACTGAGTCATACTGGGATTTAAGTAACTCACTCATTTCCTTGCTGTCATCTGTGTAGGACCCATCCCGTTTAAGTAGGGTCCCAATACTGGTTGTTGTTCTCGACTTTGATTTTGCATAGGAAAAGAAATACTTAGGGTTTCTTTCAATTTCATTTATGGCTTTTAGTTCTTCCCGTGTCTCTTGATTCCTGTAAGATTCCTTTAGTTTTAATTCGATGTTTGCTATTTCTCTGACTAGTGTCTCCCTACGTATTTCAGAGATATTGGCCTCCTGTAGCCGCTCCGTTATTCTGTGCCTTCGCCTGTATAGGGAGCGCCTCTCTCTTTCTAGTTTGCATCTTTTCTTCCTTTTTCTTAAGGGAATTTGCCTTGAGCAAACCTCAAGTACCACAGAGTTAATTTGTTCTAGACATAGGTTGGGATCCGTGATGCTTAGGCAATCTTCCAGTTTATATCATTTAGGACTTGGTTTACTTGGTCCCACCTTATGTTTTTGTTATTGACGTTGAATTTGGAGAAAGCTCCCTCACGGCTGATCACATTTTGTTGATCTGGGGCTCCCCGCATGCATGTCTGGACCTCTATTATGTTGTGATCTGAGTTTATATTTTTTGATATGATGACATTTCGTATCAGATCATCATTGTTGGTGAAGATGAGGTCCAGCGTATTCTCTAATCTTGTGGGCTCTACTATTTGCTGGTTTAAGGTGAACTTGGTGCAGAGATTTAAAAGTTCATGCATGTGTGAATTTTCATCTGAGCTGCCTCCTGGTGTTATCTCTGCTACCACATTGTTTGCAATGTTCCTCCATTTTAGGTGCCTGAGGTTGAAATCCCCCAGTAGCAAGATGTTGGGAGCAGGAGCTGGAAGATTTTCCAGACAGTGGTCAATTTTCAGAAGCTGTTCCTGGAATTGTTGGGACGTTGCATCCGGGGGCTTGTACACAACCACAATGACCAGGTTTTGATTCTCGACCTTTATTGCTAATACTTCAACTACATCATTTGAGGCATTTAATAGTTCTGAACATATAAGTGACTCTGTGATATACAGGCCAATCCTCCCTTTTTGCCTGTTCACTCTGTCACACCTGTATAGGTTGTAGCCCGGTATCCATATTTCATTGTCCAAGTGATCTCTTATGTGGGTCTCTGTGAAAGCCGCAAACATAGCATTTGACTCTGTAAGCAGTCCACGAATGTAAGGTACCTTGTTGTTTGTTGCTGGCTTTAGACCCTGTATATTAGCAAAGATAAATGTAGTTGGATTGGTGGTATGGGGGAGGGGGGTCTTTTTTTCCTGGCTCTAATATCTGTTGTAATGGAGTGGAGGCCACTGACTGTGATTCCACTCCAGAAATGATTGCAGTTGGTGTACAATTTCTGTCATTTCCTGCCAGCTTTTTTTCCTTCCTGGCACTAAAAAACCTCTCTCTCCGGAGTGGCTGTGGCTACCCTGATTTTGCCATGGTCTGGATGTTCTGTGTCGCCTCGTACCCTTTAGGTGGTATGCCTGGCAATATAAGTTATAGCACTGTCTTTCCTGAATTGATGTGTGGCACATTTCAGGGTGGAAAAACTTACAGGACGGGAAGTTGCATTTGCCTGTTTTCATATGGGAACGGCATTTTCTGGGGTGATCATAATTGCATGTCCCATCTGATTTCCCAGATTTTCCATGCCTGCAAATACCAAGTGCATAATATTCACATAGGCCTGGTTTCCGTTTGCCCTGGTTTTTTGTGACTGTGTTCCCCATTGGTGGGTGTGTTCCTGTCTCATGTCTGTCTTCGTTACTATTGCTAACAATGGAGCCTTCAACTGTTTCCGGTAATTTATCTTCAGTATTTCCCTGGGCATCCCCTTGTTTACTATCTACAGTGGTATTGCTAGTTTGTAACACTGTTTTGTGTGTGTCCTTATCTACACCTGTTTCCCCATTAGTTATTTCACTAGAGCTACTGTCCCTCTTCAGGTCACCATCATTTATTTCAACATCTGTACCAGGGGCGGTAGCACCATCTGGCCCTGATTTTTTTACTTTCCCAACTGTTATAGAAAGCTGTCATGTTTTTTATAAAGTCCGATTTGGTGTTGTCATCTTTTAATATCAATGTGATTTTATTCCACAGTTCGGTCTCATTTGGACATACCCAAAAACACTTCCCTTGTTTAATATCTCGGGTAGCAGAGTCTTGAATGTCTACACAAGGGGCGTGGCAGCATTTACCACAAAAGTTGCATGTAATCCATGCAGAGGAACGTTTGCTTGTTAGTTTGCATACTACACAGGGTTTCATGATTGATTTTGTTGGTTGCTTTACTGTATATTCTACTAATAGGTTCCCTGAAGTGGTGATCCGTCTATTTGTATCGTATCTATTTTATTTGCATGTGTAAGTGTTTGGACAATCTTACCTCGTAAAAGTTATTCTTACTGTTATTGTTTGGATGTTTGATAAGGTCCCCTAAAACTCCGTCCGCTTATTGAATCCGGACTCGGATACCAGTTTTGAATCCAGTCAATGGTTCCCTTATTTCTTGGATCTAACGAGATCCAGTGTCACTTATTTAATGAATCCTGTACGGATTGTCTGGGTTACGCGAGACAGATCACTGGAAGATGATTAAACAGAGTAATAATGATTGGTATGGTACAAAAGTATAACTTGCATGTTGGAGATAAAAACCGGTCCTTCTGGCAGCTCCTACTGTATGGCAGCCGTACCTCTGGCACACTGGTTTACCTCTGGCACCCTGTTTACTTCTGGCACTCTGGTAAACCTCACCCCACTTTAACACCTGGGTTTCTGTGCACTTATGGTTCACTCTACTGGGTTTAATTTTTGTTTTCCTACAAAACACAACACTGCTGTTTTTTCTATTATGACTGGAAGATATATGGACTTATGTTAGTGAAATCGTTCACTGACAACTCACAACTCGACACTGTTTATCATATTTTTCAGCTGGACAGATTACGTATTTCCTCAGGATTGTGCACCTTTTCGTATTTCATAGATTTTTATATCAATGTAATCACTAGATTTTTGTCAGGTATACTAACAGTTTAAAATTATCAATACACGGACTTGCGTGGTAAGGACCCGGCGGCCGCTGGCAACTCTCTACTTCTTCCTGGGACATATTATAAGGGATATTAGCAATTTTCCCAAATGGTTGGGGTTTACTTGGACAATTGGGCCTGATGTGGCCAGGCTTGCCACAGTTGTAACATACCATCTCAGCTTTAACTTTGGCACCTCGTTGATTTTGTGGCTTACGCCACTCTGGATACTGCCGCTTCGAATCACCATGTTGAGTAGTTTGAAGTCTTTCACCCGGTTGACTTGAAGTGAAGTAACGCTGCTCACCAGGTGATTTAGTTGACTGCTGACGAGATTCACCTTCATCTTGACCTTTAGTTCTCCACTCAGGAACTTTTCTTTGACGATCTCTGCTCATACCTGGCTGTTGAGGAAAGGGATAAGACCGCTCGGACAAGGAGCGGTTAGTTTCAAAAGTATCAGCCAACCTGGCTGCTTCCAATGCCATAGGCAAGGAATGATCTTGCAGAAAGACTCGAACCCTGTCTAACAGACTCCACGGGTCCCTTGTGGAAACTTTTTGTCCTAAAAAATTTCCACAGGAAGGAGGTTAGGAGCCTTAAAATACCTGGTGGGGGCCCGGGTTTTTAAACCCACCCCAACAAAACATACGCACACCCAGCTGATGATTACTTTTGTTTTTTAATTGATAATTTTCCCCTAGGAACACCTAGGCAAGTTTGTACAGCAGGACTAATAGTGGGGTTATTAAAAACGTTAGATATTAATAGTGTGCTCTAGCACCCCCAAATGGGATTATGGGCCCCAATAACAAGCATTGATTATGTTAGCTAACGAGAACTGGCAGCTCTCCTTGAATTAGGGGGGAAAAAACCAGTTCCTCCTTCACAGACTCCACACGGAGAAGAGTGGGGGGTGCTGGTGTGGGTTTTTTGGTTGGGGTTGGGTTTTTAAACCCGAGGGCGATCCACGGATGTAAGGCTTTTGGCTCCTTCCCTGTGGCTTTTTGGACTAAAAAAATTTTCCCAAAAAAACAATATACATTTTGTTGGGTTTAGGACTAGCAGGTATTTAATAAGTCAAGTCAACAGTTGTAAAAAAAAGCTTGTTGAGGGGGGGAACACTTATTTCACCAAAAACCCTATTGTGCTGTGGGGTGGGCTAATTGACGATAAATTGTGACAAACTCAACAAACCCAACAATGACGGGGGGAAAACAGGGGGGACCCCCTTCCCCATTTGCCCGCAAAGCGGTTATGAGCCCAAAGGGGACTAACCAAGGCAGGAAGGAAAAAAACTGGCAGGAAATGACGAAATTTACACCAACTGCAATATTTCTGGATGGAA
>WNWK01043327.1:0-15555 GCA_009830355.1 Cherax destructor
CCACCCATCTATTTGCAGGTGAAAACATTAGCTACGTTAAAACTTACAGATATCTTGGTGTAGATGTACCCTTTAACAAATCCACTATACCACAACTAAATAAGAAATGCAAAGATAGGCTAAATGCTCTTAAAGCTGTTGCTGGCCACAACCCCAACTATGGTGCTAATGTGAGAATCGTTGATATTAGCTAGAGAAAGTTCTCTCCAACCCTTGGAGTTAATGCAAAATGAAGCTCTCAAGAATTATTCTTGGCTGTCCCAAACCTACAAAGGTTCTTAATATGAGGAAGGAGCTTGGTATTTCTAGTATCAGTGATAAGATTGTTGAGATTAACACTGTACTTGGTATTAGAATGTTAAGAAATGAACCAGACACTGTCACAATGAATCTTACTAAATGTCGAAGTAAATTGTGAAAACATGCAATTGTGATTGTGAAAACATGCAATTACATTAAGTTTTACAACCTGCATGAATTGTATCACTGTAGGCAACAAGAGCATTTCACCCCTCCATGGAAGATGTGTTCATTTAATATCACATACGTGCAAGCCCCTCCCAAGAAGCTCATTGCTAGTAATCCCTTCCTTAACCTTTTGACTGTTTCAGACGTGTATATATACGTCTTACGAGCCAATGTTTCAGACGTATTTATACGCCTAAATTCTAGCGGCCTCAAATCAAGTGGGAGAAAGCTGGTAGGCCCACATGTGAGAGAATGGGTCTGTGTGGTCAGTGTGCACAGTATAAAAAAATCGGGCAGCCACTGGTGCATTGTGGGAAAGCCATTTCAGTAGTCCATGTTCAGCATCCCTAGCGGTAAGAAATATCTGACTCCCCGGCGAATCTGGGACTCTTCTCTTCCTCAGTGATAGCTCTAACACAGATGGAAGTGTCTCTGAAGATGAATTTCATGGTTTTGAGGAGTTTGTGACCGAAAGCAATGCCCAGGATACCAGAAGGAAAGAAGGAAGAAAGAAAGAAAGAAAGGAAGGAAGAGATGAGAGGAAGGAAGGAAGAGATGAAAGGAAGGAAGGAAAGAAGAGATGAAAGGAAGGAAGGAAAGAAGAGATGAGAGGAAGGAAGGAAAGAAGAAGGAAGGAGGAAAGGAAAGAAGAAAGGAAGGAGAGATGAGAGGAAGGAAGGAACAAAAGAAGTAAGAAAGGAAGGAGAGATGTGAGGAAGGAAAAAAAGAAGTAAGAAAGGAAGAAAAAAAAGGAAGGAATGAATGAAGAAAGGAAGGCAGGAAGGAAGAGATGAGAGGAAGGAAGAAAGGAAATAAGTAAGAAAGGAAGGAATGAAGGAAGAAAGGAAGCTAGGAAGGAGGTTGTGGGGAAGGCATGGGTCCCCTTTTGTGTTGACAGGTTAACAGCAGTGAGGGTGGTGAGTAATGGTATAATATGTCATTTTGACAGCTGCCTTACCCTGACTCAGCAAATTTAGATGTCCACACACACACACAGCTTCAAGCGCTAAGGAAAGTAGGTAGGCAAGTAAGTAGGTAGGCAAGTAGGTAAGTAAGTAGGTAAGCAAGTAGGTAAGTAGGTAAGCAAGTAGGTAAGTAGGTAAGCAAGTAGGTAAGCAAGTAGGTAAGCAAGTAGGTAAGCAAGTAGGTAAGCAAATAGGTAAGCAAGTAGGTAAGCAAGTAAGTACGTAAGTAGGTAGGAAGGACTGTGGGGAAGAAGAGCAAGGGACCCCATGGGTGTTGACAAGGCAGTGAGGGTGGCGAGTGGTGGTATAATATGTCATTTTGACAGCAGCCGCACCCTGACTCAGCCTATTTACAAGTCCACAAACTCACAACAACCAGCTTCCAGAAGCTATTATCAGTTCTATGAAGTGTCCAGTGACTATATATGCATATATATAGAAACCAGAAGGAAGGAAGGAAGGAGATGAAAAGATGGAAGGAAGGTAGGTAGGAATGCAGGAAGGAAGGCAGGAAGGAAGGTAGGAAGGAAGGTAGGAAGGAAGGAAGGAATGACGACCCAGAAACAACAACCAGCTTCCAGAAGCTAATAGCAATTCTATGAATTGTCCAGTGATTATATATGCATATATATAGAAACCAGAAGGAAGGAAGAAAGGAAGGACGAGATGAAAGGAAGGAAGGAATGTAGGAAAGAAGGTTAGAAGGAATGTAGAAAGGAAGGAAGGACGGAATGATGACCCAGACACAACACCCAGCTTCCAGAAGCTTATAGCAGTTCTAGGCACGTGTCCAGTGACTGTGTGTATATATAGAAACCAGAAGGAAGAAAGGAAGGACGAGATGAAAGGTAGTAAGGAAGGAAGGTAGGTAGGTAGGTAGGTAGGTAGGTAGGTAGGTAGGTAGGTGGTGGTAGTGGAGGGGTGGGTAGGTAGGTGGTAGGTGGTAGGTGGGTGGGTGGGTGGGTGGTGGGTAGGTGGGTAGGTGAGGTGGAAGGAAGGAAGGTAGGAAGGAAGGAAGGAAGGAAGGAAGGAAGGAAGGAAGGAAGGAAGGAAGGTAGGTAGGTAGGTATGTAGGAAGGAATGTAGGAAGGAAGGAAGGAAGGAATGACGACCCAGATGACCATCAACCTAGGATAACTACCTAACACAACTGCCTGCTGCTACTTTGAAGAAAACTGCTCAGAAGAGATGTTTTGTCTGTGCATATACAAAAAAAACACCCACAAAAATGCAGAGACACTCGTTTTATGTGTGAGGAATGTAAAACACCACTGTGCATGGAACCATGTTTCAAAGAGTTCCACAAGCTGCAGAACGTCTATGAACATGTCCAGTGACTGTACATTTGTATATATATTATAGAACAATAGTAATAAAGATTTTTTTGTATTGTTGGTTTGTGTGAACAAGTTTTGTAAACAATATAAAGATACTAATGTTTATGCTATTATTGTGTTGCATACAACGAATGTATATATATATACATTGCACCTTACCTTGGTCTCACAGGCCACATAAGTTACGTAAAAAAAAATAGTGAAAAAAACAAGAAATCTACAAATGGAAGTATACAAATGGTTACCAAGTGAGTGGCATTCGCCGCTGTTGCCATACGCGGCTCATTTTCTGCCAACTTTACACCTCCATATCTCGGTAAATATTGATGGCAAAAATCTGTTTTTAGGATAAAAACAATCAGAAAAATAATCTTAACATTTTGATAAGAATTTTTTTTTTTTTTAAATAGTATTTCCCGACATAGCATGACAGTTTCAGAAAGGGGTTTCCGACAGTCAAAGGGTTAAATCACTTGTTAAAGCAACTGCTCAAGAAGAAATTTCTCCTAGCTGGTATTAATAAGTTATCACAAGTTATATTCACTGATGGATATAAACAGGAGTCTTCTGGCAGGGCTGCATCTGCTCTTGTTGCCACCTCCTAGTTAAGAACAATAATAAATTTGTTGAACTAGGCATAAGAATTAACAACTGGCGTCTACACTGCAAACTGAATTGTTTGCAATCCTAATGGCACTAAAGCTAACCTATGACACTGAGCTTGACTCTATCATCATTACTGATTCTATGTCATCACTGAAGGCTCTTGACTCATATAATGACTCTAACAGCATGCTCATTGGAGAAGCCATGTATAGATACTCAAAAATCCAGGACGAAGGAATTAATGTACAATTGCTAAAAACCACATTCTCACCCAAACCTAAATGCTCAATATCAAACATTCCCAACAAAGTAGAATAATCACTTAAATGTAAAAACCTGATTAATCACTTAAATGTAAAACCTGTTATGAATAATACATACTAAGCTAACTGTTTACATTAAAATGACCACGTAAACTGTAACTGCAATGCAATTAATTGTTTTAAATTGTTATCTCACTCAATTCAAAAACCTAAACTTACTCACCATACAAGACATCCATACTTTTTACTGTGCCTATTACATACATAGAACACTCTATGCAAATATTAACACACCACTCAAACTTCTCCTTACCAATTTTAACAGGACACATGACCATAACACTAGACACAGATCACTCCTCGATGTTCCCTGTGTCCATCTAACACTATGTAAAAACTCAATGCATATAAAAGGCACGAAAATTTGGAATTCATTACCTGTCATTGCCAAAGAAACCCTACCTGTACCCCAATTCAAAACGATGCTAAAAAACCACATTCTCACCCAAAGCTAATTGCTCAATATCAAACATTCCCAGCAAAGTAGAATAATCAAACATAAAAACCTGACTAATCAATTGAATGTAAAACCTGTTATGAATATTACATACTTAGCTAATTATTTCCACAACACTTACATTATAATGACCACGTAAACTAACTGCAATGCAATTAATTGTTCTAAATTGTTATCTCACTCAATTAGTTGCATTGCTACAATTAATTGATATGTTCAACTTATCTTCAAACTTTATAACTTAGATATGCAACTTTACTTATTTTATAAATTATCAACCATAACTTTTTACCATGTAGTCTAGAATTAAGTAGTCCTAAGAATGCCCGCAATGCACAGCATATTAGGGGCTTTTGGCATGTACATCTTGTTAATAACTAAGTAATAACTATGTAATTACTATGTATAACTATATCTACCATATATAATTGTACAATGTCTAAATAAAGTATTATTATTATTATTATAATTAGTTGCATTGCTACAATTAATAAATTATTATGTTCAACTTATATTCAAATTTTATAACTAAGATACACAATTATACTTATTTTATAAATTATCAACCATAATTTTTTAACATTTTTTTTTTTTTTTCAACAAGTCGGCCGTCTCCCACCGAGGCAGGGTGACCCAAAAAGAAAGAAAATCCCCAAAAAGAAAATACGTACTTTCATCATTCAACACTTTCACCATACTCATACATAATCACTGTCTTTGCAGAGGAGCTCAGATACGACAGCTGAGAATAGTCCCTCCCAGCTGTCACTATCTCAGACCCCTCCTTTAAAGTGCAGGCATTGTACTTCCCATTTCCAGGACTCAAGTCCAACTAAATCAATTACAGTGGTACCTCGACTTACGATATTAATCCGTCAGAGAGGGCATGTCTTAAGGCGAAACAATCGTTACTCGAATCAATTTTCCCCATAAGAAATAATGGAAATAAATTTAATCTGTCCAAGACTTCCAAAAGTAGTTAAATAAAATATTTTTTAGAACTTTTTGACATTAAATAATACACAATTTAATGAAGAATACCTAAATACACATGTAAATATTGTACAATAACATGTCACTTACATTTATTGAAGAGTTGTTGATGTGTGGAGGACGGGAGGAGGGGAGAAGGTGGAGTAGTATGCTAGTGTTTGGAAGGGGAATCCCTTCCATTAACACTGCAGGTACCAAGTTCTTTTCGGGTTACTTCCCTTTTCTTTTAATGCCACTAGGACCAGCTTGAGAGTCACTGGACCTCTTTCTAACAATAAATTTGTCCAGGAGCTCTGTGTCTGGCAATTCTTTAAAACATCCCTGAAGTGGACACCACAGTGTCATTGTACAGGTTGCCAGCACGGCCTGCAACAGCATGGTTAGGTGATATTCATCCATAAATGCTTGCACCTTGCTCCACATTCCACAAATCTCCTTAATCACTGGGGGGGGCGCCAGTTGGGCCACGCGGACACGCGGTACGAATGTGGGCACGCAAAACACGTTACTCACAATCTTTTTTTTTACTTTTAAAATTCTTTATCGAAAATATCGTAAGATGACAGCACGTAACACGAGGTATGACTGTAACTGTTCTGAACCCCCAAAAAAATGTTCCCCTCCACACCCCAACAGATCGCATGCCCCAAAAACCCATTCGCTCATTCACCCCTATCTAACATTTTTTCACACATGCTTGCCGGGTCCAACCCCCTCGCCCACAAAACCTCCTTTACCCTTCCCTCCAACCTTTCAGGACCCCCCTGCCCCGCCTTCCTTCCCTACCAGATTTATACGCTCCAAGTCATTCTACTTGATCCATTCTCTCTAAATGACCAAACCACCTAAACTTCTCTTCAGCCCCTTTTTGACAAATATTTTTGAAACCCTAACATCTTCTCCAAATTTCCAATCTGAATTTTCTATAATATTTACCCCAAATAATAGCCCTTAGACGGGACATCTCCACTGCCTCCAGCCTCCCTCCCCAGCATTTGCAACCCATGCTTCACACCCATATGGTTTGGTCCCCACTATACTTTCACATTCCCTCTTTGCTTCCATGGATAACGTTGTCTCCACAGATACCTCAACGCACCACTCCCCTTTTTTTCCTTCATCAATTCTTTTTTGGTTAACCTCATCCTTCATAAACCCATCCGCTGACAATCAACTCCCAAATATCTGAAACATTTACTTTTCCATAATCCCTCTCTCAAATGATATCCAATTTTTCTTTATTTAAATCGTTTGATCCCCCTCTCCCCTTTACTCTTATCTATGTTCACTTTTAATTTTTACCTTACACACCTCCAAACTCGTCCACTAACCTTGCAACTTTTCTTTAGAATCTCCCATAAGCACAGTATCATCAGCAAAGTAACTGTGTCACCCATTTTGCATTTAATACCCAAAATTTAATCCCACCCCTCTCCCCATCACCCTAGCATTTACTTTTACAACCCCATCTATAAATATTTTAAACAACCATGGTGACATTAAATCCCTGTCTAAGACCTACTTTACCGGGGAAGTAATCTCCCTCTCTCCTACACACCCTAACCTGAGCCTCACTATCCTCATAAAAACTTTTTACAGCCTTCAAACTTACAATTATTCCATACACTTCAACATTTGCCACATTGCTCCCCTCTATCCACTCTATCATATGCCTTTTCTAACCATATATGCTTCATTAAACACTTGATCTACACACCCCCTACCCACTCTAAAGCCTCCTTGCTCATCTGCAATCCTACTCTGTCTTACCTCTAATTCTTTCAATAAAAACCCCTGCCATACACTTTACCTGGTATACTCAGTAAAACTTATTCCCTATACTTTTACACTCTCTTTTATCCCCCTTCCTTTACATAAAGGAACTATACATGCTCTCTGCCAATTGGTCCCTTCCTCTTTCATTATTTATTAAACAAAATACCAACCACTCCAGCACTATATCCCCCCTGCTTTTAAACATTTCTGTCATGATCCCGCCAGTTCCAGCTGCTTTCCCCTTTTCATTCTACGAAATCCTCACACACCTCCCCCACCCCTCACATCCTGCTCTTTTCACTCCAAACGATGTTGTACCCCCCTGGCCAGTACATAAAATTTACCGCCCCCCTTTTTTCATCGACATTTAAAAGTTCCTCAAAATATTCCCGCCATCTACCCAATACCTCCAGCTCCTTACCAAACTCCCTACTCTGTTTTAATGACAAATCCATTTGTTCCCAGGTTTTTTACCTTGTTTATCTCACTCCAAAAATTTTTCTTTTTTTCAGCAAAATTTCTTGACAGAGCCTCTCCCATTCTTTCATCCGCTCTCTTCTTTTGCACTCTCTCACCACTCTCTTTTTACCTTTCTTTTTTCTCTCCATATACTTTTGCTCTTTCATTAACACTTTGTTTTGTAAAAACCTCTCATAAGCTACCTTTTTTCTTTTTTTATCACACCTCTTACTTCTTCATTCCACCCACTCACTCCTCTTTCCTCCTGCACCCACCCCCCTATAGCCACCCCAAACCCGCCCCCCATTCTTTAAAACTGCATTTTTAAAACTATCCCAACTCTCTTCAACCCCCACCACCAACTTGCACTATCCCCCAAACCCTTTTTGCAATATTGGGTTATATCTCACCCTAACTTCCTCCTCCTTAGTTTATACACTTTTACCTCTCTCTTACTTGTTGTTTCCATTTTCCTTGTATCCCATCTACCTTTACTCCCACTGTAGCTATAACTAAAACGTGATCTGGGTATATCTGTGGCCTCTATAAAAAAGTACATCCTGAAGTCATCAACAGTCTTTTATCATCAATACATAGTCCAACAAACTACCGTCATTACGCCCCAATCATATCTTGTATACTGTAGTACTATTAGTTACAATAGTACTGCAGTACTAATAGTTAAAAACTGCAGTACTTTTTACAAAGTACTGCAGTACTAATAGTTACAATAGTACCGTACTATATTAACAATAGTACTTTAGCATTTAAAAGTTACAATAGTACTGTAGTACTAATTTGTTACAATAGTACTGTAGTACTAAAAAGTTACAAAAGTACTGTAGTAATAATAGTTACAAATAAATACTTATTAATAGTACCGCAGTACTAATAGTTACAATAGTACTGTATTAATAGTTACAATAGTACCGCAGGTTTCTAATAGTTACAAAGGGAAATTCAGTACCAATAGTTACAATAGTACTTCAGTACTAATAGTTACAAAGTAATTTCAGTACTACTAGTTACAATAGTACTGTAGAATAATAGTTACAATAGTACTGTAGTACTACTAGTTACAATAGTACTGTAGTACTAATAGTTACAATAGTACCCCCAGTACTAATAGTTACAATATACCAGTACAAATAGTTACAATATTACTGTAGTACTACTAGTTTCAATAGTACTGTGGGTCTACTAGTTACAATAGTACTGTAGTACTAATAGTTACAATAGTACTGTAGTACTACTAGTTACAATAGTACTGTAGTACTACTAGTTACAATAGTACTGTAGTACTACTAGGTACAATAGTACTGTAGTACTAATAGTTACAATAGTACTGTAGTACTACTAGTTACAATAGTACTGTAGTACTAATAGTTACAATAGTACTGCAGTACTACTCAGTTACAATAGTACTGTAGTACTAATAGTTAGGAATAGTACGTAGTACTACTAGTTACAATAGTACGTAGCAATTACTAGTTACAATAGTACTGTAGTACTAATAGTTACAATAGTACTGCAGTACTACTAGTTACAATAGTACTGTAGTCCTAATAGTTACAATAGTACTGTAGTACTACTAGTTACAATAGTATTGTAGTACTACTAGTTACAATAGTACTGTAGTACTACAAGTTACAATAGTACTGTAGTACTACTAGTTACAATAGTACTGCAGTACTAATAGTTACAATAGTACTGTAGTACTAATAGTTACAATAGTACTGCAGTACTACTAGTTACAATAGTACTGTAGTACTACTAGTTACAATAGTACTGTAGTACTACTAGTTACAATAGTACTGTAGTACTAATAGTTACAATAGTACTGTAATACTAATAGTTACAATAGTACTGTAGTACTAATAGTTACAATAGTACTGTAGTACTAATAGTTACAATAGTACTGTAGTACTACTAGTTACAATAGTACTGTAGTACTACTAGTTACAATAGTACTGTAGTACTAATAGTTACAATAGTACTGTAGTACTAATAGTTACAATAGTACTGCAGTACTACTAGTTACAATAGTACTACTAGTTACAATAGTACTGCAGTACTACTAGTTACAATAGTACTGTAGTACTACTAGTTACAATAGTACTGTAGTACTAATAGTTACAATAGTACTGTAGTACTACTAGTTACAATAGTACTGTAGTACTAATAGTTACAATAGTACTGTAGTACTACTAGTTACAATAGTACTGTAGTACTACTAGTTACAATAGTACCAGTACTACTAGTTCAATAGTATCATAGCAATTAATAGTTACAATAGTACTGCAGTACTACTAGTTACAATAGCAATTACTAGTTACAATAGTACTGCAGTACTACTAGTTACAAAAATACTGTAGTAATTTCTAGTTACAATAGTACTGTAGTACTAAAGTTACAAATAGTAATTTTAAAATATACTAGTTACAATAGTACTGAGTACTACTAGTTACAATAGTACTGTAGTTTCTACTAGTTACAATAGTACTGTAGTACTACTTTGTTACAATAGTATCAGTACTAATAGTTACAATAGTACTGCAGTATTACTAGTTACAATAGTACTATTTAGTTACAATATACTGCAGTATTTCTAGGGTTTCAATAGTACTGCAGTACTATAGTTACAATAGTACTGGGGATTACTAGTTACAATAGTACTGTAGTACTAATAGTTACAATAGTACTGTAGTACTACTATTACAATACTGCCCTAGGAAATGGAAGGAGTCAAAGTTAAAAAGTGGCACAAATTACTTCCCGGAGACACTGATCAAAGGACCGACCTAACTGCTGACCCTTGGGGGAATAGAAGGGGGGGACATGGGACAAGGAATGGATTTTTTGGTACAAATACTTGGCAAGAGGTGGGGGGTTTAAAAAGATAAAGAATCAAATGGGAAAGTGGGAGTTGTCACAGTTGCAGAGGTTGGTGGATGAATTTTGGTAGGTGTGTAAAGAAGAAAAGTGAAAGTGAATATAGGAAAGCGTAAGGTGATGAGGATAACAAAAGATTGGGTGACGAAAGATTGGATATCAGATTGGAGGGAGAGAGTATGGAGGAGGTGAATGTATTCAGATATTTGGGAGTGGACATGTCAGCAGATGGGTCTATGAAGGATGAGGTGAATCAAAGAATTGATGAGGGAAAAGGGTGAGTGGAGCACTTCGAGTCTGTAGAGACAAAGAACTTTGTCCATGGAAGTAAGAAGGAAATGTATGAGAGTATAGTTATACCAACACTCTTATATGGGTGTGAAGCATGGGTGATAGAATGTTGCAACGAGGAGAAGGCTGGAGGCAGTGGAGATGTCATGTCTGAGGTCAATGTGTTATGTGAATATAATGCAGAGAATTCGGAGTTTGGAAATTAGGAGGAGGTGCGGATTACCAAAACTATTATCCAGAGAGCTGAGGAGGGGTTGTTGAGGTGGTTCGGACATGTATAGAGAATGGAACGAGACAGAATGACTTCGAGAGTGTATAAATCTGTGGTGGAGGGAAGGCGGGGTAGGGGTCAGCCTAGGAAAGGTTGGAGGAGGGTTTAAAAGGGGGGTTTTGTGTGGGAGGGGCTTGGACTTCCAGCAAGTATGTGAAGCGTATTTGATAGGAGTGAATGGAGACAAATGGTTTTTAATACTTGACGTGCTGTTGGAGTGTGAGTAAAGTAACATTTATGAAGGATTCAGGAAACCGGCAGCCGGACTTGAGTCTTGGAGATGGGAAGTACAGTGCCTGCACTCTGAAGGAGGGTGTTAATGTTGCAGTTTTATAATTGAGTGTAAAGCACCCCTCTGGCAAGACAGTGATGGAGTGAATGACGATGAAAGTTTTTCTTTTTCAGGCCACCCTGCCTTGGTGATTTTTAAACTGGATTGATGTTATGAAATATAAGTAATATTTACACACACACACAGACACATCTGAAGACTCAGATGAGTCAAAGGGATGTTTGGAAGCATTTCTTCAGCCACAGAGTAGTCAGGAAGTGGAATAGTCTAGAAAAGATATAGTGGAGGCAGGAACCATACATAATTTTAAGACGAGGTATGATAAAGCTCACGGAGCAGGAAGAGCAGACACTCAGTAGCGGACAGCGAAGAGGCGGGGCCAGGAGCTGAGTCTCGACCCCTGCAACCACAATTAGGTGAGTACAATTAGGTGAGTACACACACACCACCACACTCAACAGGCTTAATATGAGTCGACAAGTGCCTTTACAAGCAATCACTCACAAAGATGACTTACACACAAGCAGGCAAACACATACAGAAGCAGGCATACACACACTCTCACAAACAAACAGGCACACATACACACACACAAGGTTGGGGGAAATATGACTAACAACACTGGAGGAAAGAAGGGTCAGAGGAGACATGATAACGTCATACAAAATACTGCGGGAATTGACAAGGTAGACAGTGACAGGATGTTCCAGAGAGGAACACAGAAACAAGAGGACACAACTGGAAGCTGAAGACTCAGATGAGTCAAAGGGATGTTAGGAAGCATTTCTTCAGCCACAGAGTAGTCAGGAAGTGGAATAGTCTAGAGAAAGATATAGGGGAGGCAGGAACCATACATAGTTTTAAGACAAGGTATGATAAAGCTCATGGAGCAGGGAGAGCAGAGACCCAGTAGCAGACATCGAAGAGGCGGGGCCAGGAGCTGAGTCTCGACCCCTGCAACCACAATTAGGGTGAGTACAATTAGGTGAGTACACCTCACTCAAGCACACACACACACCTCACTCAAGCACACACACAGGCAGAACTACAAAGAGACCTGGACAGGCTACAAGCCTGGTCCAGCAACTGGCTCCTTGAATTTAACCCGCAAAGAAGACCGCAGACAGAGTATACTCTAGGTGGCCAAAGAAAAAGATCCTGAGGCGCACATCAATCAGATAACTGCTGCATCATACGGGCGTCTGGCAAACCTGAGAATCGTTCAAGACTCTATACACCATATACGCAGGCCCATACTGGAGTATGCAGCACCAGTTTGGAATCCACACCTGGTCAAACACGTCAAGAAATTAGAGAAAGGTTTGCAACAAGACTAGTCCCAGAGCTAAGGGGATTGTCCTACAAAGAAAGGTTAAGGGGAAAACGGCCTGATGACACTGGAGGACAGGAGGGTCAGGGGGGACATGATAACGACATATAAAATACTGCTAGGAATTGACAAGGTGGACAGAGACAGGATGTTCCAGAGATGGGACACAATTGGAAGTTCAAAACTCCTATGAGTCTAGGTGATGTTAGGAAATATTTCTTAAGTCATTGAGTTGTCAGGAAGTGGAAAAGCCTAGAAAGTGACGTAGTGGAAGCAGGAATCATACTTAGTTTTAAGACGAGGTATGATAAAGCTCATGGAGCAGGGAGAGAAAGGATCAAGTAGCAATCAGTGAAGAAGCGGGGCCAGGAGCTATGAATGGACCCCTGCAACCACAAAGAGGTGAGTACATAGACACAGACCCGCACATACAAGCAAGCGCACACACAAACGAATATGCACAGGTAAGAAGGAGGCTCCAGCGATAATATGAAAATGATATAGCATCAAAAGTCAAGTCTGACCGAAGCTGTTGTATAGCCACATCAGGAGGAAAACAACAGTCAAGGACCAGGTAATCAGGCTGAGGAAGGAAGGTGGGAAGTTCACAAGAAACGACCAAGAGGAATGTGAGGAGCTCAACATGAGATTTAAAGAAGTATTTACAGAGGAGACAGGAAGGACTCCAGGAATTCAGAATAGGAGGTATACCAACAAGTGCTGGATGAAATACAGACAACCGAGGAGGAGGTGAAGAAGCTGCTATGTGAACTCGATACCTCAAAAGCGGTGGGACCGGACAACATTTCTCCGTGGGTCCAGAGAGGAGCAGAGATGTTGTGTGTGCCAGTAACACAAATCTTCAACACATCCATTGAAACTGGGCAACTACCTGAGGCGTGGAAAGATGGCAAATGTAGTCCCAATTTTTAAGAAAGGAGGCAGATACGAGGCATTAAACTACAGACCTGTGTCACTGACGTGTATAGAATGCAAAGTCATGGAAAATCATCAGGAGGAGAGTGGTGGAGCACCTAGAAAGAAACAAGCTTATAAACGACAATCAGCACGGTTTCAGGAAGGAAAATCCTGTGTCACAAACCTACTGGAGTTTTATGACAAGGTAACAGAAGTAAGACACGAGAGAGGGGTGGATAGACTGCATTTTCTTGGACTGCAAGAAGGCGTTCGACACAGTTCCTCACAAGAGAGTTAATGCAAAGCTAGAGGATCAGGACACGTAACAGGAAAGGAACTGCAATGGATCAGAGAATATTTGACAGGGAGGCAACAACGAGTCATGGTATGTGACGAGGTGTCAGAGTGGGCACCTGTGACGAGTGGGGTTCCACAAGGGTCAGTCCTAGGACCTGTACTGTTTTTGGTATATGTGAATGACATAACGGAAGGATAGACTCAGAGTGTCCCTGTTTGCAGATGATGTGAAGTTAATGAGAAGAATTAAATCAGTCGAGGATCAGGCAGGGACTACAAAGAGACCTGGACAGGCTACAAGCCCGGTCCAGTAACTGGCTCCTTGAATTTAAACCTGCCAAATGTAAAGTCATGAAGATCGGGAAGGGCAAAAAGACCGCAGACAGAGTATAGTCTAGGTGGCCAAAGACTGCAAACCTCACTCAAGAAAAAGATCTTGGGGTGAGTATATCCGAGCACATCTCCTGAGGCACACATCAATCAGATAACTGCTGCAGCATACGGGCAGCTGGCAAACCTAAGAAGCGTTCCAATACCTCAATAAGGAATCATTCAAGACTCTGTACACCATATACGTCAGGCCCATACTGGAGTATGCAGCACCAGTTTGGAACCCACACCTGGTCAAGCACGTCAAGAAATTAGAGAAAGTGCAAGGTTTGCAACAAGACTAGTCCCAGAGCTAAGGGATTGTCCTACGAAGAAAGGTTAAGGGAAATCGGCCTGACGACACTAGAGAACAGGAGGGTTAGGGAGACATGATAACGACATATAAAATACTGTGAGGAATAGATAAGGTGGACAAAGACAAGATGTTCCAGAGAGAGGACACAGAAACAAGGGTCACAATTGGAAGTTGAAGACTCCTATGAGTCAAAGGGATGTTAGGAAGTATTTCTTCAGTCATAGAGTTGTCAGGAAGTGGAATACCTGAAAGCGATCATAGTGGAGGCAGGAACCATACATAGCTTTAAGGAGAGGTATGATAAAGCTCATGGAGCAGGGAGGGTGACCCAGTAGCGGCCAGTGAAGAGGCGGGGCCAGGAGCTATGACTCGACCCCTGCAACCACAACTAGGTGAGTACAACTAGGTGAGTACACAGGAGCTGTGACTCGACCCCTGCAACCACAACTAGGTGAGTACACACACATACACACAGTAAAGAGGCGGTGCCAGGAGCTGTGATTCGACCCTGCAACCACAAATAGGTGAGTACACACACATGTAAACACACTCACAATCAGACACAAAACGCATGCCAAGTGTCTTTCGACAAGTGTCTTTGACTGCTAGTGACTAACACACGCACAAACACAATCTTGCATGAAACATACGCACAAACACAATCTTGCATGAAACATACGCACAAACACAATCTTGCATGAAACATACGCAAAACACAATCTTGCATGAAACATACACACAAACACAATCTTGCATGAAACATACGCACAAACACAATCTTGCATGAAACATACGCACAAACACAATCTTGCATGAAAGCGCACACATTCCACATTGCAAGCTGAATGCAACATATACACATACACATGTTCTCATATGCATATCTGCACGTTCTCAGACCATTGTTCAAAATTAAATTAAGGAAATAATTGATGAAATATATTCTAACAGAATTATGAATAAAGAAAAAAAAATAAAAATGCAACTAATGTGAATTTTATTGTGGCATTTGGCAACGTTTCCCCTCCAGGAGCTTTGTCAAGCCGTTACCAACAAGAATACAAGACTGAAAAAAGGGATCATCATCGGTTTTCCTGAGAGCATAATGCCGAATTTGTAGTCGGGTTTCTTTACGAGGGAAAGTTAAACCAAACCTTCACTGATTTACATTTTCCTTCCTTTTTTATCAAAATTG
>WNWK01043328.1:0-15554 GCA_009830355.1 Cherax destructor
TGGATTTTTGGGTTTCTAACACACACAACACAAAAGTAGTAGTAAACAGAGCAAGATCCAGCATCAGCGAGGTCAAAAGCTCAGTGCCCCAAGGTACTGGCCTGGCACCTCTGCTGTTTATCATCCTCATAGCAGACATTGATAAAAACAACCGTCACACTTTTGTATCATCATTTGCAGATGACACTAAAATAAGCATGAAATTCACTACAGTCACTACAAACCGGGCCGCGGGGGCGTTGACCCCCGGAACTCGCTCCAGGTAAACAGTAGAGGGCACTGAAAAATTACAGGAAGACATAAGCAGGGTTTTCCAGTGGGCAGTGGAGAACAGCATGACGTTCAATGGTGATAAGTTTCAGCTGCTTAGGTATGGAAAGAATGAAGAACTCAAAAGGAACACTATATACAAAACTCAAGAGGGTCACCAAATAGAACGAAAGGAACACGTAAAAGACCTGGGAATAATTGTCAAATGACCTTTCTTTTAAGGAACATAACAAGACAAAGATCACACAGCTAGGAAGATGACGGGGTGGGTATTGAGAACTTTCAAAACAAGGGAAATAATGCCGATGGTTATACTCTTCAAATCGCTAGTGCTCCCTCATTTAGAATATTGCTCAGTGCTGATGGCCCCGTTCAAAGCAGGAGAAATATCAGAGCTTGAACAAATACAGAGATTGTTTACGGCTCACATTGAGCCAGTAAAGCACCTAAATTACTTGGAATGCCTTCAAGTCTTGAACATGTACTCATTGGAGCAGAGGAGAGAGAGATACATGATAATATATACAGTGGTACCTCGACTTACGTTTTTAATCCGTCAGAGAGGGCATTTCTTAAGACGAAACAAACGTAACACGAATCAATTTTCCCCATAAGAAATAATGGAAATAAATTTAATCCGTCCAAGACTTCCAAAAGTAGTTAAATAAAATATTTTTTAGAACTTTTTGACATTAAATAATAAATAATTTAATAAAGAATACCTAAATACACATGTAAATATTGAACAATAACATGTCACTTACATTTATTGAAGAGTTGTTGATGTGTGGAGGACGGGAGGAGGGGAGAAGGTGGAGTAGTATGCTAGTGTTTGGAAGGGGAATCCCCTTCCATTAACACTGCAGGTACCAAGTTCTTTTCTGGGGTTACTGGCCTTTTTCTTTGAATGCTACACTCCCTGCATGAATGCTACACTCCCTGCATGAATGCTACACTCCCTGCATGAATGCTACACTCCCTGCATGCCTACTACACTCCCTGCATCCTTGCTACACTCCCTGCATCCTTGCTACACTCCCTGCATCCCTGCTACACTCCCTGCATGCCTACTACACTCCCTGCATCCTTGCTACACTCCCTGCATGCCTACTACACTCCCTGCATCCTTGCTACACTCCCTGCATGCCTACTACACTCCCTGCATCCTTGCTACACTCCCTGCATCCTTGCTACACTCCCTGCATCCCTGCTACACTCCCTGCATGCCTACTACACTCCCTGCATCCTTGCTACACTCCCTGCATGCCTACTACACTCCCTGCATCCTTGCTACACTCCCTGCATGCCTACTACACTCCCTGCATCCCACCCCTGACCCTTACACTCCCTGCATCCTGCTACACTCCCTGCATCCCTGCTACACTCCCTGCATCCCTGCTACACTCCCTGCATGAATGCTACACTCCCTGCATGAATGCTACACTCCCTGCATGCCTACTACACTCCCTGCATCCTTGCTACACTCCCTGCATCCCTGCTACACTCCCTGCATCTTTGCTACACTCCCTGCATGCCTGCTACACTCCCTGCATGCCTGCTACACTCCCTGCATGCCTGCTACACTCCCTGCATAAATGCTACACTCCCTGCATAAATGCTTCACTCCCTGCACATTCTTTACCACAGGCTTAGCACTAGGAGCTTTCCTTGGACCCATGGTAGCTTATTTAGCAGTTGCAAGCACTAAAAACAGTGGAATAATGACAATATACTGGTATGAATGCGTGGGTGTGGGTGGGTGGTCGCTCTCGCTTGTAAACAATAGCACACTGACGCTCCCTGGAGTGCGCGCTCAGCTGGGCTCCAAGCGAACAGGTCCGGTACGAAAGGCGTAAGACGAATCAATCAACGGATGTCGCATTCAAATTTCTTACGTTATAAGTAACGGATATCGAATATAACGTAAGGTGATAACAACGTAAGTCGAGGTACCACTGTACATGTACAGTGGTCCCTCGGTTTTCATGCATTTCCAAACTCGAACATTTATGTAAGTGTATTGTCGTAAGTGCTGTTGCAAGTGTATTTTTGGGGGTCTGAAATAAACTAACCTACGTGACATTATTTCTTAAGGAAGTATATTCGTTCGGTAATGGCACTTGAGCAGCATTCTGGAACGAATTTTCGGCGAAAACCGAGGGACCACTGTACATGGAAAGTACTCGAGGGCCTGGTCCCAAATCTGCACACTGCCATAACATACTGGAGTGAGAGATATGGGAGGAAGTGTAAAATAAACCCAGTGAGGAACACAGGTGTGGTGGGGACAATAAGGGAACACTGTATCAACTTTCGTGGTCCCAGACTATTCAACATCTTACCGGAAGATATCAGAAACACGGCTGGAACAAGTGTAGAAGCCTTCAAGAGGAAACTGGACAAGTATCTTCACCAGTTGCCAGATCAACCAGGCTGTGATGGATATGTGGGATAGCGGGCCTCCATCAGCAACAGCCTGGTTGACCAGGCAAGCACCAGATGAGCCTGGCCCATGGCCGGGCTTCGAGATTAGTTAAACTCTCGAAACTCATGAAAGGTATGAATATTGAATGTTCTCTTATTGTGCCCATGGTGTCTCTGCTTTTCACTGGGTTTATTTTACAAATTCTCCCATATATGTCACACCACTGTTATGGCGGTGTGCTGATTCGGAACCAGGCCCTCGAGTACTTTCCACTTACATTTCTCATTTAGGACTAGTATTAGGCATTCCCAGTAATGTATTGGCTCAATGCAGGCTGAAAATGATTTCTGTATCTGTTCCAGCTACGTTATCTCTCCTGCCATGAAGGGAGCTGTCAGCACTGAACAATATTCCAAACGAAAGAGCACGAGTGATTTGAAAAGAAAGTGTCACCATTGGCACTATTTTCTTCGTTTTCGAAAGTTCGCATTATCCACCCCGTCATTTTCTTGTCTTTCGTGATATTTGCTTTGTGTTCTTTGAAAAAAAGGTCAGCTTACATTATTACACCCAGATCTTTCATATATTCCTTTCGTTCTATTTGATCTTGCATTTTGTATACAATTTTGTTCCTCATTGTTCGGTAGAAGACTTTGTTTAGATCTTCCTGCAATTTTTTTTTGTTCTTTATGGAGATGACTTTCATTCTTATTTGGGTATCATTTGCAAATGATGATGCATAACCGTGGCGAGTTTATAATCTTGCGTATGTCCCTGACGCTATATGATTTATGTATATTTCTGGCAGTGTGCATGATGTTATATTCACCCATGTCCTCACAGTGATATTTACAGCGTCTCTCCGTCTATACTGTACTTAAGTGAGAAAGATACATCATGATTTACACCTGGAAAATCTTTGAAGGATTGAACCCAAACCTGCACACCATGATCATGTGAAAGCAAGAGACTTGGCAGACTGTTCAAAGTTCCTCCAATAAAAGCAGGAGCACGATGAGTACACTGAGAGAACTCGAGGAGTGTCAGAGGTCCCTGACTTTTCAATGCCCTCCCTCCATACTAAGGAGAATTACCAACAAACCTATGGCTGTCGTCCAGAGGTAACTGCACAGGTTTCTCAAATCACTTCCTGACCAGTTAGGCTGTGGTTCATACACTGCACTTCATGTGGCCAGCCGTAATAACCTGGTTGATCAGGCCTTGATCCACCAGGAGGCCTGTTCTGTGACCGGGCCATGGAGGCGTTGGTCCTCGGAAATATCCTTCAGGACTGTGTCCAGTCTGACTTCACTTTTTTGTTTTGTTTTGTTTACGTGATCTTATATTTGTTCGTGTTGACCTTCAGAAGCAACTTGTTTGATCACATCTGTAGTTTGCTGAGGTCTCTGAAATTTATCACTGTCCACTCAAGATCTTATTTTTCTCATTAGTTTTACATCATCTGAAAACAGTGACACAGAACTAGTACTGGCCCTTGCGGAACTCCACTCGTTTCTCTCCCCCATTCTGATGTCTCATCTTCAGTGTTACTTTGTCATTCATGTACCGTACCCCATGACCCACTGGAGCACTGCCTTTTAACCCTTCCTCTTCCTCCATTTTCTGGATTAATCTCTGGTGTGGCACTGTATCAAATACTTCCTGCAGTCCAAGAAGATACAGCCCACCTAGCCCTTTTTTTATTGTATGAGTTCTGTGACTCATTCATGGAACTCTTGTAGATTTCCAAGACAGGATGTTCCATCCCTAAATCTTTGCTGGTTTTCTATTAAGAATCTTCTCTCCAAGTGCTTTAATATCCCTTTCCTTGCTGTGTTCTGAATTTTTGACAGTATGCATGTTAGAGATGCTGGCCTGTAATTCAATGTGTCTATTCTCCTTTTATATATGGGCACCACATTTTCCTTTACCGTTTTTTCTGACACTTGGCCTGATTGGAGCGATTGGTTGTATACCTTTGCTATTGGGTCACACAGTAGTTCTTGTAAATCTGGAGAATGTACTGAGATCCTTTATTAGCTACATAAATTCAGTCAAGCAAATGAATTTCTTGTAATGCCTGAAGTCCCTTCAACTGTATTCCTTTTAACATAGGCGAGAAAGGCTTAAAATAATTTACACATTGAAAATTCTGGAAGATCTGGTTCCATATCTGTACGCTGAAATCACTCCTTTTTGAAAGCAAGAGGCTTGGCTGACGGTGAAAAGCATTGAAAAGCATTGAGTATAGAGAGAGACATCTTAAGTGTAAAGAAACCAAGACTCTTCATTGCTACCTTGATACGCAAGTTTAATTACCAACAAGTCCTTTAACTTTCAAGAGGGACCTTGATAAGTACCTTAAGTCAGTGTCTTATCAGCCGGACTGAGGTGCATTTGTTGGTCTGCATAAGGCTTGCACCAAAAGCCTGCTCGATCAGGCTATCAACTGGGAGGCCTGGTCTGAGACCGGATCGTGGGGGCGTTTGACTCCTTAAACTGTTTACAGGTAAACTCCAGATATGTATGAAGTGGGGTTGATGGTGGAGGTATGGTGCGTGGGGAGGGGTGGAGTGGTGTTGGTGAAAGTATGTATGGAGTGGGGTTGATGGTGGAGGTATGGTACATGGGGAGGGAAAGTGTGGGTGGGGAGGGTGGTAGGTGGGTCACTGATAAGATAGCTACATACTTGCTATTATGATTTAATCTCTGTCCTTGCCCGTCCCACAACCACCCATGCTTTCTCTAATTAGTCGAGACTGGAGCAGCCTGGTGCTGCTCTCACACGTCTCCCTTCCTAGGTGTGTGTGTGGGGGGGGGTGGAGAGGCTTCCAGTGAAGTGGTTGTCAGTGGATGCTCACAAGAAAATACAATTGCCAACAAAACCTAGAAAATAAAAGTGATTTGCGTTTGAGTGTGCAGCACTTGCGTTATGGACCTGGTACTCGGGCTGTGGTACTTCCGTGACGACGTTCTTCCCTTCTGTATTTTATTCATATTATTTCTAACACTTTAGGAAGTATTTATGCTTAGCTGAGTCTGCTCTTTCATGTTGGTGAAAACTCAAGTTGAGTGGTAATGCTTTAAGCGTTCACTACACTATATTATGACTTTGCATGCATATTCTAGTATGATTTTATCAGAAACTGGCATAATTTTCTTACAAGTAACTGTATTTTATTAGTTCTGTATTAGACTTGATGTTTGAAACATTAATTACACATGTCATTCAATATTTTAAGCTTTGTATATGTTGAAAATTGTTATGATAGTAACCTATGACCTATGGTCACAGTTACTTCTGTTTACTTAGTTGTTGGTATATCGTTACTTCCAGGAAGAATCTCTTCCAACATATTCGGGTACAATCTGCAGCTCAACATTCTAAAATAATTATGGGAGACTGATGAAAGTTGTGTCGGCTCAGCAATAGAGAAGAGAGGCCACTAATGTGATATATCTCCTAAGTGACGTTATTTAACATTACATGATGTTGAGGTGTATTGTGGCATTAAAGCAGCTTACTCCGCTTGTGAATGATTTTTCCCTCTTTACCTTTTAGACCAGACTTCTTTAGTGACCACCTGATTATTCAGATTATTGCTACTTGTGACTTGCAAACCCAGTAAATGATCACAGCCCAGCTGATCAGGCATCTCCTGCTGCTGCTTGTCTAGTTCATCAATCACTGCTGCCTTTGTTTGAACAATATTTTATTGAACTTATTCAAGACATAAAGCAACAAGAAAGGATGGATGGCAGATGGGGGGGGGGATTGGAAATAACCCTGTATGTCAGAAATATTTCATAAAAAAAAAAGATATAACGCCTGAGGAAACTGACACCAAATTTGTTTGGTTGCAGATTTCTGAAGGAAATGAAAATCTGATCTTGGGTGTGCATTACTGATCCCCAAACCTAGAAATCGACCAGCGAGACTTCTTTGTGAAGAAATTGTAAATAAAGGCTTCAAGATACTGACTGGAATTCCTCGACTGAGAATCTAGACTCAAACGACTTCCTCGAGATATTCCAAGACTTTTTTTTTTTTTTTTTAAATTCAGGAAGAGTCAACAAGAGGAAATAACCTACTTAATTTTGTTCTGTCAAAAACGAAGACCATTGTAAATAATCGGGAGATCACGGAGGAGCTTGCTAGAAGTATGTACGTACTTGCAAATCTCTTAAGTTTAACATTGAACGGAAGTTTTATAATAAGGATAATGCAGTGTAAGTCCGGAATTTTCACTCTGCAGGTAACTTATTAATGGTACTCTGTACTGACAAGTTGTAGAATAAGACCAGGGGTGGCACCAAGGAGGATGGGGGGCTTGAATGCCTTACCCACAATTCTATAAACCCCCAAATAACAATAGTAAAAAAATAATAATAATGCTTCAAGACAAATCCCCAACCAGGTTACCACCCTAAGCATCTCCTATATAAATCTTCTGGAGCCGCCCCTAAATTAGACATGTTCCACCTGCACAGCAGGGGTTCTCAGTTGAATACAGCGGTGATTTTAATACTGGTGACAGTGCAAGAAGTTGAGAGGTAATTTTGAGGTGTTCAGTCCCTGAGTCTTCCAGTTGTGTTATTTTTTTTTTTTTTTCACAAATCAGTTTTACAGCATATTTCACAAGCTAACACTATCTAAGGTATAGTACCACCCCCAGGATGCGATCCACAACAATCTACTAACACCACCATACCTATTTAATGCTAGGTGAACAGGGGCAGCAAATGCAAAGAAACATGCCCAACGTTTCCACTCAACGGGAATCGTACCACGGACATTCAGTGTGTGAGCTGAGCGTGTTGCCAAACGAGCTACAGCCTTGTTAGGTGTTCACCGTTAAGTCCCTTAGCCTTGATTGACGGTGATCAGTCCTTCAACCTAAAGCAGTAGAAGTAAGAAGTACAGTGGTCCCTCGGTTTTCGGTCATCTCCAAACTCGAACATTTATGTAAGTGTATTTTCGTTAGTGCTTTTGCAAGTGTATTTTTGGGGGTCTGAAATAGACTAACCTACGTGACATTATTTCTTAAGGAAGTAAATTCGTTCGGTAATGGCACTTGAGCAGCATTCTGGAAAGAATTTTCGGCGAAAACCGAGGGTCCACTGTAGTAGTAGTAAGTAGTGAGGTGCAATAGGAAGATACAGTATCACAGGTGCAGGGCATCCATTAGTTTGGCATGGCCTACTTCCACTAATGGATCCCACCCACCTGTGATGCTACCTCCAGCTGCTACACCTCACTTCTGACTACAGTATACAAGTTTCTGGTCTCATTCCTCACTCGACCTTCAAAAATGGAAATAGTGTACAGTGTAAAAAAAATACCCGATTAAAAAGTCCCTATTTTGTCTGCAGGAAGCATTTATTCTCTTCCCTGTAAACAGTGCATTGCTAAGTACATAGGTCAGACTGGGAAATAGCTCTGTGTGTTAAACAACATAAATGGTCAATTAGAACTAGACAGGAGACTAATGCCTTTTTTATATACGTACTGTATTTGGACACTGGACATGTAGTTGACTGAGACCTTGAAAGGGTGTTAATCCCAGGCACTTCATATATTGAACATATTTTTTAATCTCTTAACCAGCATGATTCTCAACAGTGAATCATGTTTAGATGTGAACCCTAGATTCTGGACAGATATAGAATCAATAATATAGTCCACTATGACAGAATTACGGAGGCTTTGGAAGACGACCAAAATGCAGATGTGATTTACACAGATTTTGCAAAGGCGTTTAACAAATACGATCTTGGAGTGATAGCGCACAAAATGAGGGCCATAGGCAGATGGATTTTCGGGTTCCTAACACACAACACAGAAAGTAGTAGTAAACAGAGCAAGATCCAGCATCAGCGAGATAAAAAGCTCAGTTCCCCAAGGTACTGTCTTGGCACATCTGCTGTTTTTCACCCTCATAGCAGACATAGATAAAAACACCCAGGACACTTTTGTATCATCATTTGCAGATGACACTAAAATAAGCATGAAAGTTCCTACGGTAGAGGACACTGAAAAATTACAGGAAGACATAAGCAGGGTTTTCCAGTGGGCAGTGGAGAACAACATGACGTTCAATGGTGATAAATTCTAGCTGCTTAGGTATGGAAAGATGAAGAACTCAAAAGGAACACTATATACAAAACTCAAGAGGGTCACCAAATAGAACTCAGTGCTGATAGCCTCGTTCAAAGCAGGAGAAATATCAGAGCTGGAACAAATACAGAGATCATTTACGGCTCACATTGAGCCAATAAAAACACCTAAATTACTGGGAATGCCTTCAAGTCTTGAACATGTACTCATTGGAGTGGAGGAGAGAGAGATACATGATAATATATACGTACACAGTGGTCCCTTGACTAACGAAATTAATCCGTTCCAGGAGCTAGCTCTTAAGACGAATTGCTCGTAATTCTAAACCTTATTTCCCATACGAAATAATGTAAATACAATTAATCCGTTCCACCCAAAAATATTCACAAAAAATATAATATAAATAACATTTACTTACCTTTATTGAAGAGAGTTGCAAGCATTTGGAAGAGAGGGAGGGCGACAGGGTGAGGGTGTTAGTGTTTGGAAGGGGAATCCCCCTCCAAAAGGACTTCAGGTAACAAGTCCTTATCTGGGGTTACTTCCCTTCTTTTTCTTTTAATGCCACTAGGACCAGCTTGAGAGTCACTGGATCCCTGCCTCGTGAAATAACTGTCCACAGTCCTCTGTTTCTGGCGACTCTTTAATATTTTCCTGAAGTGCAACATGGCTCTTGTCACTGAAGTGGTTGCACAGATGGCTCATTTCAGCTTGCTCAGGGTGGTGTTTTTCAACAAAACTTTGCACATCGTTCCACTTGGAACAAATTTCCTTAAGCACTGAAGAAGGCACCTCCTTCTCTCTCCCTCCCTCCTGTGAAGCAATAACCTCAGCTCTGGTCTGATGCTGTTCCAGTTCCAGCTCTTCAGTTGTTAGCTCTACCCTGTGCTCCTCCACCAACTCCCACTCATCTCCAACCCCAGGCTGTTCCCCAATGCCACAATATCTTCCACAACAGGCACAGGGTCGTCAGGGTCAGGGTCAGCCTCAAATCCTTCAAAATCTCTCTTTTCAACACAATCCGGCCACAGTGGTCTCCAAGCAGAGTTCAAAGTCCTGGAAGTCACTCCCTCCCAAGCCTTATCTATAAGGCCTATGCAATGCACGATATTGAAGTGATCTTTCCAGAACTCTCTTAGGGTCAATGCAGTGTCTGAGGTCACATCAAAGCACTTCTGAAACACTGCTTTGGTGTACAGTTTCTTGAAGTTTGCAATGACCTGCTGGTCCATGGGCTGGATGAGAGGAGTGGTGTTAGGAGGCAAGAACTTCACTGTCATGAAACTGAACTCATCAGACAAATAGTCTCCCAAGTTGTGAGGATTAGCAGGAGCATTGTCCAGTACCAGGAGGCACTTGAGTGGCACTTTCTTTTCCAGGAGGTATTTCTTCACACTAGGGCCAAACACTCCAGTCAACCATTCCTTGAAAAAGTCCTTAGTGACCCATGCATTAGTGTTAGTCTTCCAATGCACTCAAATTATTCCTGTTAACATTTGTGTTTCTTGAAGGCTCTGGGATTTTCTGCGTGATACACCAGTAAAGGCTTCACTTTAAAATCACCACTGGCGTTGGCACACATCATAAGAGTTAGCCTGTCTTTCATAGGCTTGTGTCCTGGCAGTGCCTTTTCCTCCTGAGTAATGAAGGTCCTGTTTGGCATTTTCTTCCAAAACAGGCCTGTTTCATCACAATTAAACACTTGTTGGGGGAGGAATTCTTCAGCCTCTACGAACCCCTTAAATTCACTCACAAATTTTTCAGCTGCACGTTTATCTGAGCTGGCTGCCTCACCATGCCTCACAACACTGTGTATGCCACTACAGTTCTTAAACCTCTCAAACCAGCCTTTGCTGGCTTTAAAATCACTCTCCTCATCACTGGTTCCAGGCATTGTCTTGACAAGATCTGCGTGCAACTTCCTTGCCTTTTCACAAATTATCACCATGGAAATACTATCACCCGCTCTCTGTTTTTCATTGATCCACACCAACAACAACTTCTCAACCTCATCCACTGTTTTCGATCTATTTTTCGTTAACATATCAACCCCTTTTGCAACATTAGCTTCCTTGATCTCATTTCTCTTTGCCAGGATAGTGGCGATAGTAGATGTGCTTTTCTTGTACATCCTGGCAAGCTCACTCACACGTATACCACTCTCATATTTTTCTACAATTTCTTTCTTCAGTTCGATGGTGGTCCTCACTTTCTTTACCACAGGGGTGCCACTAGGAAGCTTCTTTGGACCCATGGTGACTTATTTCACAGTGACAATCACTAAACCACCAAAAAATACAACAAAAGTATTGTGAATGTTTAAAAGAGTGCGCTGGGTAATGTTCTCTCAATGGTAAACAATGCTAGACTGGCGTCCTGCGCAGGCGCGGGGCAGGCGGACAGGTCTGGTATGGCTCGCTACACGAGGGAATGTAGATGAATGGTTCAGAGAACCGACAAGTTATAAATTAGACACATATGCAACACTTGGGTATCTTTATTGAGGAAACGTTTCGCCACACAGTGGCTTCATCAGTCCAATACAAAGTAGAAAGGTGTAAGGAGAGGAGGAGTTTGAGGTAATCAGTCCCTTAGCCTGGAGTCGATGTGTTCAGTCCATCAATCTTGGGATCTTGATACAAACGAATTCTTAAACACTTGTCCAACCTTTGGACGAAGACCTACTTCGACTAGTGGATGGTACCACTATGACCCCGCCTCCTCCTCCTTCGCCTCACCTGACTACAGCATATAAACCACCTCTACGGCCTTGTGCTGTACTTCCTACAAGATTGATGGACTGAACACATCAACTCCAGGCCGAGGGACTGATTACCTGAAACTACTCCTCTCCTTACACCTTTCTACTTTGTATTGGACTGATGAAGCCACTGTGTGGCGAAACATTTCCTCAATAAAGATACCCAAGTGTTGCATATGTGTCTAATTTATAACATGAGGGAATGCTCGCTACATGAGGGAAATATTTAGCGAAGAAAGCGCTCATTACACGATTTGCTCGTTATATGGAATACTCGTTAGGTGAGGGACCACTGTACCTGGAAAGTACTCGAGGACCTGGTCCCAAATATGCACACTGCCATAACAACATACTGGAGTGAGAGATATGGGAGGAAGTGCAAAATAAACCCAGTGAGTAGGGGTGCGGTGGGGATAATAAGGGAACAGCAACAGCTTGGTTGACCAGGCAAGCACCAGATGAGCCTGGCCCATGGTGGCGCTCCGAGAGTAGTGAAAAACTCGAAACCCTTCAAAGGTATATCAGAGGTATTGTTTAAAAGATGCAGCTTTATACCATAAAAATATAGATTTTCACCCATATACTATTAAATATAGGTAGGTCATCAGTACTGAGTATTTCTGTTTAAATTCTTATTGCAGTAACCCTTCTTACAGACTCATACAGCGTAGAATGTTGAAAAATAGTCTTACTGCAGTCAGTAACTTATTCATGCAACTTTGCTAGGTTGTGTTGCCTGCCACAGTATTATTATGCAGATGAAATTATGTTTTCACGGGTTGTTGTGCCGCATTTGTTCTCAGATTTAGACACAGTTTTCTCTTGTGGGTTGATACATTACTGAGTTCTCTACTTGTGTGTGTAGGGGGGAGGAGGGATGAATGTTGAGGATTTCCGCCCCCTCCCACACACACCTCGGTCTCTCATCTGGCCAATACTGTCAGATGTAGTGTCTCTTGAGTGAATGGTATATTATGGTACCATATTATATTGGATGATATTACAATCTCTGATTGTAGTATCTACTTTGTTCAAAGTAAATCCACAACCTGAGTTGTATCAAGGCTTTCAATGAACAAATTAAAAAAAAAAAAGCTGATCCTTTATTTTAAATAAATCAATAAATAGAGTTCTTTATGGTCAGAGTTACAGTAGACCCTCATTTAGCACGACTTTATGTTGCGCGTTTTGGGTATTACGCGATTGAAGAATTGCGGCACATTTTTATCTAACACGACGTAAACCTTATATTACGCGATTCGCTGGAGGGGAAAATTTTTGAGCCCGCGGTCGCCTGCAGTAGGTTAAACCATTGAGTCAGTGGGGGTCCTACTAAGGGTGGCTATGAGCCACAACAAGTGTTTAATGCTGACGAGACAAGTGTTTTCTGGAAGAAAATGCCAACATGAACTTATATCAGTCAGCAAGAGAAAAGTGCACCAGGCTTCAAGACAGCAAAGGATCGCTTCACCTTGCTCCTTTTGGGTAATACATCAGGTGATTTCAAGTGTAAGCCCATGGTTATTTACCGCTGTAAGAATCCTCATGCTTTGAGGAAAAGGGAATTTGTTTTTCCTTCGCACAAACTAAGTTTATTCAGGTATACAGAGATAGTTACATTGATTATCATACATAGCAGCATATGTGTAGAGAACCTAGGATAACCCAAAGTGTTATCCTAGAGAACCTAGGATAACCCAAAGTTTGGGTTATCCTAGGTTCTCTACACATATGCTGCTATGTATGATAATCTTTGTAACTGTATCTGTGTATACCTGAATAAACTTACAGTTTAAAGGAAGAAAAAGCAACCATTCCCTCAAGCGGCCGGTGCTAATGTTGTGGAACAGCTGGGGAGACCACCCGCCTTCCCATGCTACCCCTCCCCCAACAACACCCCACCATCCCAGCATTCGTATTCCATACGCGTCAAGCCAGCTGTGTTTGTCAAGAATAAAAGAGTGAATTGTGTTTTGATCTTTAAATTACTATATCTTGTATCTGCCAAGCAATCATGTCACCCAGTAGGCATACCAGTGTTGCTCAAAGTGGCAAGAACATGTTTAAGCATTTATTAAGTCTTAGAATTAACGAAGAAAAAGATATTAGACAAGACATAACCTGTGGCTGTAATGAAGTGTTACTTTGTACACATAAAAAGATGTAAACATACGTTTGTGTGACTAACTTACTGACTGACTGGACTGACTTACTGAATGACTTGACTGACTGACTGACTGAATGACTTGACTGACTGAATGACTTGACTGAATGACTTGACTGACTGACTTACTGAATGCGCTAATGACTTGACGACTGACTGACTTACTGAATGACTTGACTGACTGACTTACTGAATGACTTGACTGACTGACTTACTGAATGACTTGACTGACTGACTTACTGAATGACTTGACTGACTGACTTACTGAATGACTTGACTGACTGACTTACTGAATGACTTGACTGACTGACTTACTGAATGACTTGACTGACTGACTTACTGAATGTCTTGACTGACTGACTTACTGAATGTCTTGTGACTGACTTATGAATGTCTTGACTGACTTACTGAATGTCTTGACTGACTTACTGAATGTCTGACTGACTTAGAATCTTGACTGACTTACTGAATGTCTTGACTGACTTACTGAATGTATGACTTGACTTGACTGACTTACTGAATGATACTGAATGACTTAACTGACTTACTGAATGGACTGACTTACTGAATGACTTGACTGACTTACTGAATGACTTTATTAAAGTTAGAGACACTCAGTACAACCATCGACTTCAGTTCCAGAATCTCTACTATCCACCTCAGCCTAGTAGGGCCACAGCATAACTCTCCACTCTCTTCACAATCATCCACAAACATCAGCACCCACAATTTAAGGTAAATACTATTATTTCTATTACATTTGTAGTCTTAAGCAGTAAAAACAACATAATACATCACGATAATGAACTACAATTACATATTCTCTTTATATTTGTCAGATCTGTTGGTCTAAAAAAACTTGTTTGGCTTTTGTGGACTCTCAGGAACGAACCCTATTTTTCCCCTGTTTTTTTTAATTATCTAACACATTTTAGCTAACATGGCGTTTTCAGGAACGTAACCCGTGCTAAATGAGGGCCTCTATTTTTTACATGGAAGATGAGTTGATAAAACATCTGCAACATTTAGGTATCTTTATTCAAATGTTTTTCCCACACAGTGGCTTTTCAGTCGAGACAGAAAAAGGGGAGCAAAAAACAGTAGATTTAACCCCCCGTAATCAGTAAATTACCCCCGAAAAAGGGAGTTTTTGGGGGAGTATCCCCCAGCCTGGGAAGGTTCTGCTTCACAGTTTGGGAAAAGTGTGAAGCTGAAGCAACAGAATACAGTGGTCCCCCAAACTGTGATTCCTAACAGTGGACCCCCCAGTTTGTAAAAAATTCCTCCCGAAGTCTGCTCAAGTGCCATTACAAAAAAATTTATTTAAGGAAAAAATTTTATTGGTTGTCTTTTCAGCCCCCCAAAAAAAACACTTCCACAAGAACTTACAAAATTATACTTACATAATTAATTTTGGGGGGGTTTTTTAAAGAGGGCCACTGTAATGAGTAATCGGACGACCCTTTTTTTGCTAAATATTTCCCCCATGTAGGGGTTTCCCCGTGTGCGATCTTAAGACCCGTCTGCCTGCCCCCCGCTTGGGGGTGGGGGACAGGATTCCATCTAGCTTTTTTTACATTGAAAGAAAATTACCCAGCGGCTCTTTCAAACATTCACAATCTTTTGTTGTGTTTATTGCTGGTTCAGTGATTGTCACTGTGGGAAAAAAGTCACCATGGGTCCAAAAAAATTCCCAAGTGGGCCCCTTTTTGGGGAAAGGAAAGGCCCATCAATAAAAAGAAAGGAAAAAAGGAGTGGTATACGTGTGAGTGAGCTTGCTAGGGTGTACAAGAAAAACACACTACTATCCCACTAT
>WNWK01043329.1:0-15553 GCA_009830355.1 Cherax destructor
AACATTTTTAATTTATCTCTTCAAACAGGTGTAGTGTCTGATATGTGGAAGATGGCTAATGAAATTTCCCTATTTTTAAAGCAGGGGACAAGTCACTACCGTCAAACTACCGCCCAATAAGCCTGACCTCAATTGTAGGCAAATTACTAGAGTCAATTATAGCTGATATTATTAGAAGCCATCTAGATAACCATAATTTGATTAATGATACCCAGCATGGATTCACGAGGGGCCGTTCCTGCCTATCTAATTTATTAACCTTCTTCAGTAAAGCTTTTGAGGCTGTTGATCACGATAAAGAATTCGATATTGTTTATTTAGACTTTAGTAAGGCTTTTGATAGAGTACCGCACCAGAGACTGTTAAAGAAAGTGGCAGCTCATGGCATTGGGGGAAAAGTGCTGTCATGGATCGAGTCATGGCTCACCAATAGGAAGCAGAGAGTGTGCATAAATGGGGTTAAATCCGAATGGGGACTTGTAACAAGTGGTGTTCCACAGGGATCAGTCTTAGGCCCATTGTTATTTATAATATATATCAATGACCTTGATGAGGGAATTACTAGTGATATGAGCAAATTCGCCGACGACACGAAGATAGGTAGGATAATTGATTCAAACATAGATGTCATAGAACTTCAGGAAGATTTAGACAAACTTAATTCGTGGTCAGAAAAGTGGCAGATGCAGTTCAATGTAGATAAATGCAAGGTTCTGAAGCTCGGGAGTGTCCATAACCCAAGCTCTTATAAGTTAAATAACGTAGAACTTAGCCATACAGATTGCGAGAAGGACTTGGGGGTGATGGTAAGCAGCAACCTTAAACCAAGACAGCAATGCCTAAGCGTACGTAATAAGAACATAAGAACATAAGAATGGAGGAACACTGCAGAAGGCCTACTGGCCCATACAAGGCAGGTCCTTATCAAAACCACCACTACCTAAAAATTTATTCCCGTACTCACGACACAAATCAAACCCAGCCCCTCCCACTCATATATTTGTCCAATCTCTTTTTAAAGCCACCCAAGGTCTTAGCCTCTATCACAGTACTCGGAAGATTGTTCCACGCATCTACAACTCTGTTCGAAAACCAGTACTTGCCTATGTCCTTTCTAAATCTAAATTTATCCAATTTAAATCCGTTATTTCTCGTTCTTACTTGGTTCGATATCCTCAGTATTTTATTAATATCTCCTTTGTTTATGCCCATCATCCACTTGTACACCTCGATGATATCTCCCCTCATTCTACGTCTCTCCAGAGAGTGGAGATTCAACGCTCTAAGTCTATCTTCATACGGGAGATTTCTTATACTGTAAATCATTTTAGTCATTCTTCTTTGTATGTTCTCCAATGAATCTATATCCATCCTGTAGTAAGGAGACCAAAACTGAGCTGCATAATCCAAATGAGGTCTCACTAGTGATGTATAGAGCTGTAAAATAACTTTTGGACTTCTGTTGCTTATACTTCTTGAAATAAATCCTAGTAATCTGTTAGCCTTATTGCGCACACTTAGGCACTGTTGTCTTGGCTTTAGATTTCTGCTTACCATGACTCCCAAGTTTTTTTCACATTCTGTATGATCAAGCTCAACTTCACCTAGTTTATAAATTCGAGGATATTTTCATTACCAACGACAAGCACCTTACACTTGTCCACATTGAACTTCATCTGCCACTTTTCAGACCAAGACATTAATTTATCCAAATCCTCCTGGAGTTCACTGTTATCCTCCTCAGAATGAATTATACGGCCTATTTTTGTATCATCAGCAAATTTACTCATGTCACTTGCAATTCCTTCATCAAGGTCATTAATGTAAATTATGAACAACAATGGGCCCAAAACTGATCCTTGTGGAACGCCACTAGTGACAAATCCCCATTCAGATTTGACCCCATTAATGGAAACTCTCTGCTTTCTATTGGTAAGCCATGCCTCTATCCATGCTAGAACTTTACCTCCTATACCATGAGCTGCCACCTTTCTTAAGAGTCTCTTGTGAGGTACTCTATCGAAGGCTTTACTGAAATCCAAGTAAACTATATCATATTCTTTATCACTGTCTACTGCCTCAAATGTTTTATTGAAAAACGTCAGTAAATTTGTCAGGCAGGAACGACCTCTCGTAAACCCATGCTGAGATTCATTAATCAAATTATGTTCTTCAAGGTGACTTCTGATAATATCAGCTATAATTGATTCTAATAATTTGCCTACTATAGACGTGAGGCAAATAGATTACTGGGATTTATATCAAGAAGTGTTAGCAACAGAAGTCCAGAGGTTATATTACAGCTTTATACATCATTAGTAAGGCCTCACCTAGATTACGCAGCTCAGTTCTGGTCTCCATATTACAGAATGGACATAAATTCGTTAGAAAACATTCAGCGTAGAATGACTAAATTAATACATAGCATTAGAAATCTTCCTTACGAAGAAAGATTGAAGACCCTAAAATTACATTCACTTGTAAGACGTAGAATGAGGGGAGACATGATCGAGGTATACAAGTGGAAAATGGGTATTAACAAAGGGGATATAAATAAGGTCTTGAGGATATCTCTCCAAGAGAGAACCCGCAATAATGGATTCAAGTTAGATAAGTTTAGATTTAGAAAGGATATAGGAAAGTATTGGTTTGGAAATAGGGTAGTTGATGAGTGGAACAGTCTGCCTAGTAGGGTTATTGAAGCTAGGACCTTGGGTAGTTTCAAATTTAGGTTGGATAAATTCATGAGTGAGAGGGTTGGATTTGAGTGGGACTCGCATGAGTGGGTAGAATTGTCAAAGCTTATTTCTTGGGTAGCTTTGAAAATTGGGTTGAGCAAATATTCTGTTAGTGGGATGGATTGTGAAGGACCTGCCTAGTATGGGCCAACAGGCCTGCTGCAGTGTTCCTCCTTTCTTATGTTCTTATGTTCTTATGTTCATTGATATATATTATAAATAACAATGGGCCTAAGACTGATCCCTGTGGAACACCACTTGTTACCAGTCCCCATTCGGATTTAACCCCATTTATGCACACTCTCTGCTTCCTATAGGTGAGCCATGACTCGATCCATGACAGCACTTTTCCCCCAATGCCATGAGCTGCCACTTTCTTTAACAGTCTCTGGTGCGGTACTCTATCAAAAGCCTTACTAAAGTCTAAATAAACAATATCGAATTCTTTATCGTGATCAACAGCCTCAAAAGCTTTACTGAAGAAGGTTAATAAATTAGATAGGCAGGAACGGCCCCTCGTGAATCCATGCTGGGTATCATTAATCAAATTATGGTTATCTAGTAGAAATGACCCAAAATGGATGAATAATAGGCTCAAATATCTTTTAGGGCAGAAGAAAGGAATTTATAGGCGCATAAAAAGAGGTGAGGGTCATCTTATAAATCAGTATACTGACATTAAGAGGGACGTTAAAAGGGAATAAGAAAAGCTAAACGGGACTATGAAATTAAAGTTGCTAGGGATTCAAAAACTAACCCAAAAAGTTTTTTCCAGGTTTATAGAACAAAAGTTAGGGATAAGATAGGTCCCCTTAAAAATAACTTTGGGCATATTACTGACAAGGAGAATGATATGTGCTCTATTTTTAATAATTATTTTCTCTCGGTTTTCACACAGGAAGACATTAATAATATCCCAGTAATTAATTTTTACAGAGGCCCAGAAGAAGATAAATTATGTAATATCACAGTCACTAGCGAAATGATTATGAAACAGCTGGACCGACTGAAACAAAATAAATCGCCGGGTCCTGATGAGCTTTTTGCAAGGGTTCTTAAGGAATGCAAAATGGAACTCTGTGAACCAATATCTAACATTTTTAATTTATCTCTTCAAACAGGTGTAGTGTCTGATATGTGGAAGATGGCTAATGTAATTCCTATTTTTAAAGCAGGGGACAAGTCACTACCGTCAAACTACCGCCCAATAAGCCTGACCTCAATTGTAGGCAAATTACTAGAGTCAATTATAGCTGATATTATTAGAAGCCATCTAGATAACCATAATTTGATTAATGATACCCAGCATGGATTCACGAGGGGCCGTTCCTGCCTATCTAATTTATTAACCTTCTTCAGTAAAGCTTTTGAGGCTGTTGATCACGATAAAGAATTCGATATTGTTTATTTAGACTTTAGTAAGGCTTTTGATAGAGTACCGCACCAGAGACTGTTAAAGAAAGTGGCAGCTCATGGCATTGGGGAAAAGTGCTGTCATGGATCGAGTCATGGCTCACCAATAGGAAGCAGAGAGTGTGCATAAATGGGGTTAAATCCGAATGGGGACTTGTAACAAGTGGTGTTCCACAGGGATCAGTCTTAGGCCCATTGTTATTTATAATATATATCAATGACCTTGATGAGGGAATTACTAGTGATATGAGCAAATTCGCCGACGACACGAAGATAGGTAGGATAATTGATTCAAACATAGATGTCATAGAACTTCAGGAAGATTTAGACAAACTTAATTCGTGGTCAGAAAAGTGGCAGATGCAGTTCAATGTAGATAAATGCAAGGTTCTGAAGCTCGGGAGTGTCCATAACCCAAGCACTTATAGGTTAAATAATGTAGAACTTAGCCATACAGATTGCGAGAAGGACTTGGGGGTGATGGTAAGCAGCAACCTTAAACCAAGACAGCAATGCCTAAGCGTACGTAATAAGGCAAATAGATTACTGGGATTTATATCAAGAAGTGTTAGCAACAGAAGTCCAGAGGTTATATTACAGCTTTATACATCATTAGTAAGGCCTCACCTAGATTACGCAGCTCAGTTCTGGTCTCCATATTACAGAATGGACATAAATTCGTTAGAAAACATTCAGCGTAGAATGACTAAATTAATACATAGCATTAGAAATCTTCCTTACGAAGAAAGATTGAAGACCCTAAAATTACATTCACTTGTAAGACGTAGAATGAGGGAGACATGATCGAGGTATACAAGTGGAAAATGGGTATTAACAAAGGGGATATAAATAAGGTCTTGAGGATATCTCTCCAAGAGAGAACCCGCAATAATGGATTCAAGTTAGATAAGTTTAGATTTAGAAAGGATATAGGAAAGTATTGGTTTGGAAATAGGGTAGTTGATGAGTGGAACAGTCTGCCTAGTAGGGTTATTGAAGCTAGGACCTTGGGTAGTTTCAAATTTAGGTTGGATAAATTCATGAGTGAGAGGGGTTGGATTTGAGTGGGACTCGCGCATGAGTGGGTAGAATTGTCAAAGCTTATTTCTTGGGTAGCTTTGAAAATTGGGTTGAGCAAATATTCTGTTAGTGGGATGGATTGTGAAGGACCTGCCTAGTATGGGCCAACAGGCCTGCTGCAGTGTTCCTCCTTTCTTATGTTCTTATGTTCTTATGTTAAAGAAAGTGGCTTCTCATGGCATTGGGGGAAAAGTGTTTTCATGGATCGAGTCATGGCTCACCAATAGGAAGCAGAGGGTGTGCATTAATGGGGTTAAATCTGAGTGGGGATCTGTAACAAGTGGCGTTCCACAGGGATCGGTTTTGGGCCCGTTGTTGTTTATAATATATATAAATGACCTTGACGAGGGAATTTCTAGTGATATGAGCAAATTCGCTGATGACACGAAGATAGGTAGGATAATCGATTCAGACGTAGATGTCAGTGAACTACAGGAGGATTTAGACAAACTCAATTCCTGGTCAGAAAAATGGCAGATGCAGTTCAATGTAGAAAAATGCAAAGTTCTAAAGCTCGGGAGTGTCCATAACCCAAGCCCTTATAAGTTAAATAACGTAGAACTTAGCCATACAGATTGCGAGAAGGACTTGGGGGTGATGGTAAGCAGCAACCTTAAACCAAGACAGCAATGCCTAAGCGTACGTAATAAGGCAAATAGATTACTGGGATTTATATCAAGAAGTGTTAGCAACAGAAGTCCAGAGGTTATATTACAGCTTTATACATCATTAGTAAGGCCTCACCTAGATTACGCAGCTCAGTTCTGGTCTCCATATTACAGAATGGACATAAATTCGTTAGAAAACATTCAGCGTAGAATGACTAAATTAATACATAGCATTATAAATCTTCCTTACGAAGAAAGATTGAAGACCCTAAAATTACATTCACTTGTAAGACGTAGAATGAGGGAGACATGATCGAGGTATACAAGTGGAAAATGGGGTATTAACAAAGGGGATATAAATAAGGTCTTGAGGATATCTCTCCAAGAGAGAACCCGCAATAATGGATTCAAGTTAGATAAGTTTAGATTTAGAAAGGATATAGGAAAGTATTGGTTTGGAAATAGGGTAGTTGATGAGTGGAACAGTCTGCCTAGTAGGGTTATTGAAGCTAGGACCTTGGGTAGTTTCAAATTTAGGTTGGATAAATTCATGAGTGAGAGGGGTTGGATTTGAGTGGGACTCGCGCATGAGTGGGTAGAATTGTCAAAGCTTATTTCTTGGGTAGCATTGAAGATTGGGTTGAGCAAATATTCTGTTAGTGGGACGGATTGTGAAGGACCTGCCTAGTATGGGCCAACAGGCCTGCTGCAGTGTTCCTCCTTTCTTATGTTCTTATGTTCTTATGGGATATAAATAAGGTCTTGAGGATATCTCTCCAAGAGATAACCCGCAATAATGGATTCAAGTTAGATAAGTTTAGATTTAGAAAGGATATAGGAAAGTATTGGTTTGGAAATAGGGTAGTTGATGAGTGGAACAGTCTGCCTAGTAGGGTTATTGAAGCTAGGACCTTGGGTAGTTTCAAATTTAGGTTGGATAAATTCATGAGTGAGAGGGGTTGGATTTGAGTGGGACTCGCGCATGAGTGGGTAGAATTGTCGAAGCTTATTTCTTGGGTAGCATTGAAAATTGGGTTGAGCAAATATTCTGTTAGTGGGACGGATTGTGAAGGACCTGCCTAGTATGGGCCAACAGGCCTGCTGCAGTGTTCCTCCTTTCTTATGTTCTTATGTTCTTATGTTCTTAAAGTAAATAATCAGCAGAGATAATTGAAAAATATGACATGTGAGCGAGAGATGCTACTAGCAGCATCCACATGTTCCGGGCTGATGTTTCAGGGTGCTTATGAGAATTTTGTATATACGTTTTTATTACAACTGCTATCCCCCACCTAGGCACGGTGACACAGAAAAAGAAACATTAACCTTCAGTCATTCAACAGCTGTCTCGACACAAGTGCACAAACTTTAAAACTCAAACGACTCTCAAACATGCAACTTCCCCACCCGTAAATTAAAGTACAGCCTTTGTATTCTCCCAGTCCCTTCATGAAAAGAATGTTTGTTTATAATTATTTGCTACAACATTCCACTGCTGACAACCCTGCATTAACACAACAAACATGGGTAAAATTATTAGAAATATTATTGAATTATGTAACTTTACTTAATCATGTAGATGAATGGTTCAGAGAACCGACAAGTTGTTAAATTAGACACATATGCAACACTTGGGTATCTTTATTGAGGAAACGTTTCGCCACACAGTGGCTTCATCAGTCCAATACAAAGTAGAAAGGTGTAAGGAGAGGAGGAGTTTGAGGTTATCAGTCCCTCGGCCTGGAGTCGATGTGTTCAGTCCATCAATCTTGTTAGTATTGGACTGATGAAGCCACTGTGTGGCGAAACGTTTCCTCAATAAAGATACCCAAGTGTTGCATATGTGTCTAATTTACTTAATCATAGAATTTATTAGCCCACTTTGAATATGTTCTGTAGAGTGCACCTCTGCATGTAGACGGTGGTGGTGTGTTTGCAGGGGAACAATACTTTATATTCCAAGAGAGAAATGAGAGATTTATTCCTCATAATATATATCCACTTAGATTTTATTTCCTTTTTTGGAACTTTTAGTATCATTAATAAGTGCTGTACAGGTATTATGTGGCCTTACTTTCACTCAAGTACTTGATACGATTTAAGAACAATAAACCAACTAATATTATGAGCTCTTAGAGCTAATTTTTAGAGTGCAATATTACAGTCGATAAATTAGACACATATGCAACACTTGGGTATCTTTATTGAGGAAAAGTTTCGCCACACAGTGGCTTCATCAGTCCATACAAAGGAGAATCGTGAAGAACAGGAGGAGTGTGAGGTTGTCAGGCCCTCAATCTTCAGACGATGTTGTCAGTCCATCAAACTTGAATAGAATAACAGCATATGAGCAGAGGAACCTTATATACTGTAGACAGGAGAGGTGCAGCAGTAGTAGGAGGTGTCACATTTGTTCAATGTGGAAGTAGGTCGTGCCCAAGGAATAGGCAAGCGAAGAAATCCCTGTATTAAGATACCAAGATGTTGCAGTGTCAGACAGGATGTGAATGAATGGTTCAGAGAACCGACGAGTTGGTAAATTAGACACATATGCAACACTTGGGTATCTTTATTGAGGAAAAGTTTCGCCACACAGTGGCTTCATCAGTCCATACAAAGGAGAATCGTGAAGAACAGGAGGAGTGTGAGGTTGTCAGGCCCTCAATCTTCAGACGATGTTGTCAGTCCATCAAACTTGAATAGAATAACAGCATATGAGCAGAGGAACCTTATATACTGTAGACAGGAGAGGTGCAGCAGTAGTAGGAGGTGTCACATTTGTTCAATGTGGAAGTAGGTCGTGCCCAAGGAATAGGCAAGCGAAGAAATCCCTGTATTAAGATACCAAGATGTTGCAGTGTCAGACAGGATGTGAATGAATGGTTCAGAGAACCGACGAGTTGGTAAATTAGACACATATGCAACACTTGGGTATCTTTATTGAGGAAAAGTTTCGCCACACAGTGGCTTCATCAGTCCATACAAAGGAGAATCGTGAAGAACAGGAGGAGTGTGAGGTTGTCAGGCCCTCAATCTTCAGACGATGTTGTCAGTCCATCAAACTTGAATAGAATAACAGCATATGAGCAGAGTCGAATTTGAAGGAAATGAAATGTTACAATGAACGAATTATATTTATTTAAAATATAAAGTAAAAAATACTAGGTTGCTATTTTATTTAATATTATATTTATGATGTGTAACTTTTACTTAATGAGTGAAATATTATTTACCAACTTTTAAATTCAACACTTCTAACCTAATTAATGTGCACGGAATTGTTTGTTAAGAACGAGCAAAAATATTGTGGGAACTTTTAAGCATTTTTAAACAGTGGAAAATGGGTATTAACAAAGGGGATATAAATAAGGTCTTGAGGGTATCTCTCCAAGAGAGAACCCGCAATAATGGATTCAAGTTAGATAAGTTTAGATTTAGAAAGGATATAGGAAAGTATTGGTTTGGAAATAGGGTAGTTGATGAGTGGAACAGTCTGCCTAGTAGGGTTATTGAAGCAAGGACCTTGGGTAGTTTTAAATTTAGGTTGGATAAATTCATGAGTGAAAGGGGTTGGATTTGAGTGGGAATTGCACATGAGTAAATAAAATTATCAAAGCTTATTTCTTAGGTAGCATTGAAAATTAGGTTGAATAAATATTCTGTTAGTGGGATGGAATGTGAAGGACCTGTCTAGAATGGGCCAACAGGCCTGCTGCAGTGTTCCTCCTTTCTTATGTTCTTATGTTCTATAATTGACTCTAGTAATTTGCCTACAATTGAGGTCAGGCTTATTGGGCGGTAGTTTGACGGTAGTGACTTGTCCCCTGCTTTAAAAATAGGAATTACATTAGCCATCTTCCACATATCAGACACTACACCTGTTTGAAGAGATAAATTAAAAATGTTAGATATTGGTTCACAGAGTTCCATTTTGCATTCCTTAAGAACCCTTGCAAAAAGCTCATCAGGACCCGGCGATTTATTTTGTTTCAGTCGGTCCAGCTGTTTCATAATCATTTCGCTAGTGACTGTGATATTACATAATTTATCTTCTTCTGGGCCTCTGTAAAAATTAATTACTGGGATATTATTAATGTCTTCCTGTGAGAAAACCGAGAGAAAATAATCATTTAAAATAGAGCACATATCATTCTCCTTGTCAGTAAGATGCCCAAAGTTATTTTTAAGGGGACCTATCTTATCCCTAACTTTTGTTCTATAAACCTGGAAAAAACTTTTTGGGTTAGTTTTTGAATCCCTAGCAACTTTAATTTCATAGTCCCGTTTAGCTTTTCTTATTCCCTTTTTAACGTCCCTCTTAATGTCAGTATACTGATTTATAAGATGACCCTCACCTCTTTTTATGTGCCTATAAATTCCTTTCTTCTGCCCTAAAAGATATTTGAGCCTATTATTCATCCATTTTGGGTCATTTCTACTTGATCTAATTTCTTTATATGGGATAAATGTTCTTTGGGCAGCCTGTATAGTGTTAAGAAAACTGTCATATTGATACCTCTCTTCTTCACCCCAGTCCACAGTTGATAAGTGTTCTCTAAGTCCATTATAATCTGCTAAGCGAAAATCTGGGACCATTACTGAATTATCCCTACTATCATACATCCATTCAGTGCTAAAGGTAATTGACTTGTGGTCGCTTGAGCCGAGTTCCTCTGTAATTTCTAAATTATTAACAAGGGTTTCCTTGCTTGCCAGAACCAAGTCAAGTAGGTTATTTCCCCTTGTAGGTTCTGTTACAAACTGCTTCAAAAGCAATCCTGAACTACTTCTAAAAAGTCGTTAGATTCTAAATTCCCTGTCATGAAATTCCAATCAATCTGACTAAAGTTAAAGTCCCCTAGAATTACTACGTTATCGTGTCTTGTGGCCTTAACAATTTCCTCCCAAAGTAGTCTCCCTTGTTCCCTATCTAAGTTTGGAGGACGGTAAATCACGCCTAAAATCAATTTTTCACACCCTCTGAAAATTCTATCCAGACAGACTCTGTATGTGTTAATTCAGACTTTATACCCGTTTTTATGCAACAATTTAAATGATCACGGACATAGAGTGCCACCCCACCCCCTTTCCCGATACTTCTGTCTACTTGGAACAATTTAAAACCCTGAATGTGACATTCGGCAGGCAAGTCCCGATTTTTCATATTAAACCATGTCTCAGTTATTGCAAAAACATCAATATTACCCGTACTTGCAACTAATCTCAACTCGTCCATCTTATTCCTAGCACTACGACTATTGGTGTAATATATATTTAGAGACCCTCCTTTCTTTTTACCCTTCCTGCTCATCTCTGTTTTTCCACTATACCTATTACTGTCCTTGTCATCTAGTGTCACTAGCTTTCCACTATCCACCTTATTCTGCCTATTACTAGTTCTCCTACAACTTATAATATTACTACACTGGGACTTTTCTGTTTTCCCCCCAAAACCCATACCACTAACTATTTCTAGTTTAAAGCCCTAACAGCTCCCTCCACTGCAGTTGCCAGTGCCCCCACCCGAGACCTGGATAAGTGAACCCCATCCCTGGCATACATGTCATTTCTGCCATAGAAGAGGTCCCAGTTGTCAATGAATGTTACTGAATTTTCCTTACAGTATTTGTCCAGCCAGCAATTGACACCAATTGCCCTGGACAGCCATTCATTTCCAACTCCTCTCCTTGGCAAAATACCACATATGACAGGGTTCCCACCCTTCTTCCTAATTATATCTATTGCTGACCTAAACCTGCTAGTCAGGTCCTCACTCCTACGTCTGCCAACATCGTTGCCTCCAGCACTGAGACAGATAATAGGATTTCTCCCATTACCTCTCATGATGTCGTCCAGACGGCTAACAATATCCTCCATCCCAGCCCCAGGAAAGCAAACCCTCTGTCTCCTACTCCTATCAATCAAACAGAAAGCCCTATCCATGTACCTAACCTGACTGTCCCCAACAACAACAATGTTTTTACCTTCCTTTGTGTCTTTCGTCGTGACGCTCCCAGAAGTCGACTCACATTCATCGGGTAGCACGGAGAATGGGTTCGATGTTTCCACAACATTCTCCTGGGTCTTCGTTGTTTCTACCTCTCCACCCGTCCTCTTGAGCCTTAACTTTGTCCCATGCATTTTAGCCACTGTCCAGGTTCCTTTCCTGGCTTGAGGATTCTCAACAGGAGGATTACTACGAATCCTCTTGTTTTCCTCAGTCAGTCGCTGTATCTCAAGCTTAGCTACCCTCAGTTCTTCCTTCAGCTGCTGGTAGAGTAGCTCAAGAGAGGACATCTTCTTCAGATTGACAGAGAGCACACAAGATCATAATTGCACCTGACAATTATGATCTCTTGTTCCGCTATTTATTTTCTCCTTAGTAAATGTACTAATGAGAGCTCAAAAGGTGAAACACTGCAACAAACTTACTGGCCCATGTTAGGCACGTCTAACTCACACCCACTCGGTTTTCACACAGGAAGACACTAATAATATCCCAGTAATTAATTTTTATAGTGTCCCTGAAGAATATAAATTATGTATTATCACAGTCACTAGCGAAATGGTTATGAAACAACTAGACAGACTGAAACAAAATAAATCGCCGGGTCCTGATGAGCTTTTTGCAAGGGTTCTTAAGGAATGCAAAATGGAACTCTGTGAACCAATATCTAACATTTTTAATTTATCTCTTCAAACAGGTGTAGTGTCTGATATGTGGAAGATGGCTAATGTAATTACTATTTTTAAAGCAGGGGACAAGTCACTACCGTCAAATTACCGCCCAATAAGCCTTACCTCAATTGTAGGCAAATTACTAGAGTCAATTATAGCAGACTAATTTGACACGAAGATAGGTAGGATAATTGATTCAAACATAGATGTCATAGAACTTCAGGAAGATTTAGACAAACTTAATTCGTGGTCAGAAAAGTGGCAGATGCAGTTCAATGTAGATAAATGCAAGGTTCTGAAGCTCGGGAGTGTCCATAACCCAAGCACTTATAAGTTAAATAACGTAGAACTTAGCCATACAGATTGCGAGAAGAACTTGGGGGTGATGGTAAGCAGCAACCTTAAACCAAGACAGCAATGTCTAAACGTACGTAATAAGGCAAATAGATTACTGGGATTTATATCAAGAAGTGTTAGCAGCAGAAGTCCAGAGGTTATATTACACCTTTATACATCATTAGTAAGGCCTCACCTAGATTACGCAGCTCAGTTTTGGTCTCTATATTACAGAATGGACATAAATTCGTTAGAAAACATTCAGCGTAGAATGACTAAATTAATACATAGCATTAGAAATCTCCCGTATGAAGATAGATTGAAGACCCTTAAATTACATTCACTTGTAAGACGTAGAATGAGGGGAGACATGATCGAGGTATACAAGTGGAAAATGGGTATTAACAAAGGGGATATAAATAAGGTCTTGAGGATATCTCTCCAAGAGAGAACCCGCAATAATGGATTCAAGTTAGATAAGTTTAGATTTAGAAAGGATACAAGAAGAACATACATAAGAACATAGGAATGGAGGAACACTGCAGAAGGCCTACTGGCCCGTACAAGGCAGGTCCATATCAAAACCACCACTACCTAAGAATTTATTCCCGTACTCACACCAATCAAACCCAGCCCCTCCCACTCATATATTTGTCCAATCTCTTTTTAAAGCCACCCAAGGTCCTAGCCTCTATCACAGTACTCGGAAGATTGTTCCACGCATCTACAACTCTGTTCGCACATTTTTTACAGAGGCCCAGAAGAAGATAAATTATGTAATATCACAGTCACTAGCGAAATGATTATGAAACAGCTGGACCGACTGAAACAAAATAAATCGCCGGGTCCTGATGAGCTTTTTGCAAGGGTTCTTAAGGAATGCAAAATGGAACTCTGTGAACCAATATCTAACATTTTTAATTTATCTCTTCAAACAGGTGTAGTGTCTGATATGTGGAAGATGGCTAATGTAATTCCTATTTTTAAAGCAGGGGACAAGTCACTACCGTCAAACTACCGCCCAATAAGCCTGACCTCAATTGTAGGCAAATTACTAGAGTCAATTATAGCTGATATTATTAGAAGCCATCTAGATAACTATAATTTGATTAATGATACCCAGCATGGATTCACGAGGGCCGTTCCTGCCTATCTAATTTATTAACCTTCTTCAGTAAAGCTTTTGAGGCTGTTGATCACGATTAAGAATTCGATATTGTTTATTTAGACTTTAGTAAGGCTTTTGATAGAGTACCGCACCAGAGACTGTTAAAGAAAGTGGCAGCTCATGGCATTGGGGGAAAAGTGCTGTCATGGATCGAGTCATGGCTCACCAATAGGAAGCAGAGAGTGTGCATAAATGGGGTTAAATCCGAATGGGGACTTGTAACAAGTGGTGTTCCACAGGGATCAGTCTTAGGCCCATTGTTATTTATAATATATATCAATGACCTTGATGAGGAATTACTAGTGATATGAGGAAATTCGCCGACGACACGAAGATAGGTAGGATAATTGATTCAAACATAGACGTCATAGAACTTCAGGAAGATTTAGACAAACTTAATTCGTGGTCAGAAAAGTGGCAGATGCAGTTCAATGTAGATAAATGCAAGGTTCTGAAGCTCGGGAGTGTCCATAACCCAAGCACTTATAAGTTAAATAACGTAGAACTTAGCCATACAGATTGCGAGAAGGACTTGGGGTGATGGTAAGCAGCAACCTTAAACCAAGACAGCAATGCCTAAGCGTACGTAATAAGGCAAATAGATTACTGGGATTTATATCAAGAAGTGTTAGCAGCAGAAGTCCAGAGGTTATATTACAGCTTTATACATCATTAGTAAGGTCTCACCTAGATTACGCAGCTCAGTTTTGGTCTCCATATTACAGAATGGACATAAATTCGTTAGAAAACATTCAGCGTAGAATGACTAAATTAATACATAGCATTAGAAATCTTCCGTATGAAGATAGATTGAAGACCCTTAAATTACATTCACTTGTAAGACGTAGAATGAGGGGAGACATGATCGAGGTATACAAGTGGAAAATGGGTATTAACAAAGGGGATATAAATAAGGTCTTGAGGATATCTCTCCAAGAGAGAACCCGCAATAATGGATTCAAGTTAGATAAGTTTAGATTTAGAAAGGATATAGGAAAGTATTGGTTTGGAAATAGGGTAGTTGATGAGTGGAACAGTCTGCCTAGTAGGGTTATTGAAGCTAGGACCTTGGGTAGTTTCAAATTTAGGTTGGATAAATTCATGAGTGAGAGGGGTTGGATTTGAGTGGGACTCGCGCATGAGTGGGTAGAATTGTCAAAGCTTATTTCTTGGGTAGCATTGAAAATTGGGTTGAGCAAATATTCTGTTAGTGGGACGGATTGTGAAGGACCTGCCTAGTATGGGCCAACAGGCCTGCTGCAGTGTTCCTCCTTTCTTATGTTCTTATGTTCTTATGGTGCATCCAACAAAATAAGCAGACTCTTGGATGTCACTACCGCCCGCCTCCGGCTGGGTTACAAGTATCTTTGGAAATAAATGGTATAAAATACCGACACAATGGAAAAATAAACACATAAGCAGTATAATGTGATCCTTTATTGACAACGTTTCGCCACACAGTGGCTTTATCGAGTCACATACAGATCTGTATGTGCTCGTAAAAGCCCGCGTCAGGGGTTACAAAACCCCAA
>WNWK01043330.1:0-5000 GCA_009830355.1 Cherax destructor
TTTTTGAATATTGGTGGAGTATGTTGTCTGGAGTGTGAATGTGTTATCATTCTAACTGCTGCCTTTTGTTGTGTTATTAGTGGTCTGAGATGAGTTATTGATGTAGAGCCCCATGCGCAGATTCCATAGGTGAGGTAGGGGTAAATGAGTGAGTGATATAGGGTAAGGAGAGCTGGTTGTGGAACATAGTACCATATCTTGGCTAGTATTCCCACGGTCTTTGAGACTTTCTTGGAAATTTGTTGTATATGTGCCTGAAATTTGAGGCCACTGTCAAGATGGATTCCTAAGAATTTTCCCTCTGTGAGTTTTGTGATAGGGGACCCGTTTATCATTATGTTAAGTGGTGCATTTGTAGCTCTGTTCCCAAACTGGATAAAATAGGTTTTATCAATATTGAGAGTAAGTTTGTTGTTCATCATCCAGGTAGATATTTTCTGCAATTCAGTATTTACAGTGTTGGCTAGTATGTCTGGGCTTGGGTGCAAGATAACGTATGTAGTGTCATCTGCAAATAGTATGGGTTTGAGTAGTTGAGATGCATTTGGTAGGCCGTTAATGTAAATGAGAAAGAGAAGTGGGCCAAGAACACTTCCCTGTGGGACACCTACTGTAATAGTTTGCGCTGTAGAGCTAGCTCCATTTGTGTACACATATTGGTTTCTATTGTTAAGGTATGATTTTAGGTAGTTGAGGGAGTGCCCTCTTATACCATAGTGTGATAATTTTAGGTGTAACAGATCATGGTCAACTGTATCAAAAGCTTTACGTAAATCAATGAAGATTCCCACTGGGATTTCTTTTTTCTCAAGAGCAGTGTAAATTATTTCTAACATGTGTATAATGGCATCATTTGTATTTTTATTAGGCCTGAATCCAAATTGACAGTGGTTGAGTATGTTGTTGGAAGTGAGGTAGGAATATATTTGTCTATGTAGTTATTCAGGTCTGTTTGATCTCCTCCTTTATGTATGGGGGTGACCCTCGCTATTTTGAGTATTGATGGGAAGGTAGAGGATTCGATGGATTTGTTAAAGAGTGTTGCAATAATTGGTGAGAGAGCTTAAGAGGCTTTTTTGTATATAAAAGGTGGTAAGTTATTTAGGTCACCTGCTTTGTTTTTTAATGTGTTGATTATAAGTGAAACTTCTATTGGGTTGGTCGGGGCTAGGAATAGTGTGTTCGGATAGGTGCCAGTGAGATAGTCGTTAGGTGAAGTGTTTGAACTTGGGATTTTGCTTGCCAGCTTTTTTCCTATGGTGGAGAAGAAATCATTGAGTTTGTTTGCTGTTTCAATAGGTGGGAGTAGGGGTTCATCTGGTTTTGTTAGCTTGATTGTTTTGTTTGTGGATATCTTTTTAGTTCCTAGAATTTCAGATAGGGTTTTCCAGGTCTTTTTTATATCACCTTTTAAGTTATGTAATCTGTTCTCATAGTACAATTTTTTTGACCTTCTTATCAGACTCGTTAGGTTTGATGAGTAACGTTTTGTTTGTTCTCTTGTTATTTGACCCATTCTGTACTGCTTTTCATATAGGTGCTTTATATTAATGGATTTGAGTATGCTGGGGGTTAGCCACGAAAACTGAAACCATTTCCCCAATAAGAAATAATGGAAATTCAATTAATCCGTTCCAGAAACCCAGAAGTTTGGAAAAAAAAATTTTGGGGGTGGCCTTAAAGATAGATTTACATGCACTAATGAATGAAATGAATGTGGCACTTACCCTTACTGAAGACTGATGTTGCTGGATGGAAGAGAGGGAGGAGGGGAGAGGGAAGAGACCCTAATTTTTGGAAGGGAAATCCCCCTCCATAAGGACTCTAGGTACCAAGTCCTCATCTGGGGTCACTTCCCTTCTTTGTCTTTTAATCTCACTAGGACCAGCTTGAGAGTCACTGCACACCTGTGGCACTAAATATCTCTCCAGAGAGCTCTGTGTCTGGCGGCTCTTTAAAATGTCCCTAAAATGGGACATGGCATTGTCATTGTAGAAGTAGCCAGCACGGATTGCAACATCTTTCTCAGGGTGATGTTCCTCCACAAATGATTGCACCCTACTCCACATTGCACAAATCTCCTTAATCTCTGAAGCAATTTCCTGAGTTGTCGTTTGATGTTGTTGCAGCTTTGATAATTTTATTTACTCATGTGCAATTCCCACTCAAATCCAACCCCTCTCACTCATGAATTTATCCAACCAAGCTTTATCTATAAGGCCTATGCAATGGAAGATATCGAAGTGATCCTTCCAGAACTCTTTTAGGGTCAATTTAGTGTCATTGGTCACATCAAAGCACCTTTGAAACTTTGCTTTGGTGTACAGTTTTTTGAAGTTTGCAATGACCTGCTGGTCCATGGGCTGGATGAGAGGAGTGGTGTTAGGAGGCAAGAACTTCACTGTTACAAATTTGAAATCCTTAGACATTTGGTCTTCCAAGTCTTCAGGATGACCAGGAGCATTGTCCATTACCAGGAGGCACTTAAGTGGCAATTTATTGTCCAATAGATATTTCTTCACACTTGGGCCAAACACTTGATTAAACCATTCCAGGAAAATTTCCCTAGTGACCCATGCCTTAGCATTAGACTTCCAAAACACACACAATTTACTCTTGTCAACACTGTAGTTCTTGAACACTCTGGGATTTTCAGAGTGATACACCAGTAAAGGCTTCACTTTGAAATCCCCACTAGCGTTACCACACAACATTAGAGTTAGCTTGTCTTTCATAGGCTTGTGTCCTCGCATTGCCTTTTCCTCCTGCTTGATGTAGGTCCTCCTTGGCATTTTCTTCCAAAAGAGGCCTGTTTCGTCACAATTAAACACTTGTGGGGTTTGAAATTTTCAGCCTCTACATATTTTTTAAAGTCGCGCACAAATTTTTCAGCCCCTTGTTTATCTGAACTGGCACCCTCACCATGCCTTACAACACTGTGTATGCCAGTTCGCTTCTTAAATTTTTCGAACCAGCCTTTGCTGGCCTTAAATTCATCAACATCACTGGTTCCAGGCATTTTCTTGACAAGATCGGTATGCAACTGCCTTGCTTTTTCACGTATGATGGATTGCACAACACTATCAACCGCTAGCAGTTTTTGGTTTATTCACAGCAACAACAATTTCTCCATATTTTCTATTGTTTGTGATCTCTGTTTCGTTATTGTATTCACCCCTTTCACAACATTAGCTTCAGTGATTGCTTTTCTCTTATACACAATGGAACCGATGGTTGTTGGGGCTTTCTTGTATATCCTGGCGAGCTCGGCAATACATACACCACTATCATATTTTTCTATTATTTCTTTCTTCAGTTCTATGGTGTTCCTCACTTTCTTTACCAAAGAAGTGGCACTAGGAGCTTTCTTTGGGCCCTTGGTAGCTTATTTAGTAGTCACACACAATAATCAAGGCCCAAAAACAATGAATTGTTAATAAATGTTTTGTATAAACTCCTGGGGTGATGTTCACTCAAGCGTAAACAATGCTAGACTGCGTGACAATGTGCGTGGGTGGTGGCCTACGGCCTTTGTATGTGCGCGGCACTGGTGGAAAGGTTCCGGACCAAGCACGAAAACGGAGAGAATCACATGAAAACAGAGGTCAATTTTCCACGAAAAAACTGCACGAAAACTGAAACACACGAAAACAGAGATACACGAAAACGGAGGGACCACTGTATATAGTGAGTAAAAGAAAGGTGAAGAGAGTGGTGAGAGAGTGCAAAAGAAGAGCGGATGAAAGAATGGGAGAGGCTCTGTCAAGAAATTTTGCTGAAAACAAGAAAAAATTTTGGAGTGAGATAAACAAGGTAAGAAAGCCTAGGGAACAAATGGATTTGTCAGTTAAAAACAGAGTAGGGGAGTTAGTAGATGGGGAGCTGGAGGTATTGGGTAGATGGCGGGAATATTTTGAGGAACTTTTAAATGTCGATGAAAAAAGCTAGGCGGTAATATCATGTACTGGCCAGGGAGGTACAACATCGTTTAGGAGTGAAGAAGAGCAGGATGTGAGTGTGGGGAGGTGCGTGAGGCATTACGTAGAATGAAAGGGGGTAAAGCAGCTGGAACTGACGGGATCATGACAGAAATGTTAAAAGCAGGGGGGGATATAGTGCTTGAGTGGTTGGTATTTTTGTTTAATAAATGTATGAAAGAGGGGAAGGTACCTAGGAATTGGCAGAGAGCATGTATAGTTCCTTTATATAAAGGGAAGGGGGATAAAAGAGAGTGTAAAAATTATAGGGGAATAAGTTTACTGAGAGTGTGTAAAGGTAGAAAGTTGAAAGTGAACATAGATAAGAGTAAGGTGATGAGGGTATCAAACGATTTAAATAAAGAAAAATTGGATATCACATTGGAGAGAGGGATTATGGAAGAAGTAAATGTTTTCAGATATTTGGGAGTTGATGTGTCAGCGGATGGATTTATGAAGGATGAGGTTAACCATAGAATTGATGAAGGAAAAAAGGTGAGTGGTGCATTGAGGTATCTGTGGAGACAAAAACGTTATCCATGGAGGCAAAGAAGGGAATGTACGAAAGTATAGTGGTACCAACACTCTTATATGGATGTGAAGCATGGGTTGCAAATGCTGCAGCGAGGAGGAGGCTGGAGGCAGTGGAGATGTCCTGTCTAAGGGCAATGTGTGGTGTAAATATTATGCAGAAAATTCGAATGTGGAAATTAGGAAAAGGTGTGGAGTTACTAAAAGTATTTGTCAGAGGGCTGAAGAGGGGTTGTTGAGGTGGTTTGGTCATTTAGAGAGAATGGATCAAAGTAGAATGACTTGGAGAGCGTATAAATCTGTAGGGAAGGAAGGGGGTAGGGTCGTCCTAGAAAAGGTTGGAGGGAAGGGGTAAAGGAGGTTTTGTGGGCGAGGGCTTGGACTTCCAGCAAGCATGTGTGAGCGTGTTAGATAGGAGTGAATGGAGACGAATGGTTTTTGGGACATGACGATCTGTTGGAGTGTGAGCAGGGTAACATTGTGTGAAGGGAT
>WNWK01043330.1:10000-15553 GCA_009830355.1 Cherax destructor
TTTAATTATAATAATAATATGTGAACTTTAATAATTAATAATAATCTTTATTTACTACAAGTACATGTACAAGGTATACAGACCATAGCTGACATCAATGACATACAGTGGACCCTCGCCATTCGAACACTCCAAAACTCACCCTTTTATGTAAGTGTAATTTTTTAAATGCTTTTATAAGTGTATTTTTGGGGGTCTGACATGGACTACTCTAATTTACATCATTCCTTATGGGAATAAATTCGTTTGGTAACAGCACTTGAACAACATTCTGGAATGAGGGTGAGTTTTGGAGTGTTCGAATGGCGGGGGTCCACTGTACTACTATGTAGAAAGCCCCTTGTTATGCTGAGCATTTCGTGCAAATTAGGTCAGTTTTGTCCCAGGATGCGACCCACACAACTTGAAATTTAATACCCACATCCAACACATACCCCAGAAGGTCTCCAGAACAGTAGACATCCTCTCCAAGATTCATTACTATGTATCTCAAACAATACTACTTACATTATACCACTCTCTAATCTATCCTTACCTCACCTATTGTATTTGTGTCTGGGGATCTACTACACCAAATCACCTAAAACTATTAAAATCTCAGCAGAAAGCTGCTGTGCGGACTACTCATCAAAAGCATGAAATTACTTAATATGCAAAATATACACTCGTACTGCTGTGCCTGTACTATATATAGAACATTAAATTTCAACATAAACCCTTCTCTGAAACTTTCCCTTGATAGCTGCAACAGAACACACAGTCATAGCACCAGACATTCCCGTGTCCAACTTGACCTGTGAAAAATTCATTGCCTGAATCATTGAAAGGGTCCCGGTCTGCCAGTAAAATTCAGAGCTATTGTTAAAAAGCACTGTATATATCTAACATAACTGAACCAGTATTGTGCAGTGTCAGACAAAACCTATTCATCCAACTTTGTCCCTGTTCTTCATAGAAAATTGATTACACATGTTATCCCATTATATTTCTATTGTAACTAAGTAACTTGTTGTATGTCCATCATCTCTATTCAATCACTCCACAAAACTGAAGATCACTGAATCAGTTTGAAATAAGCCATACTTTTAAAACTGTACCATTTGTTCATTATCTACATTTCTTATTGTGCATATAAATATATTTAACTGCATAAGAAATCCTACTTAATAGTCTATGTCTAAATCTTAAGTAGTCTTTAAGTATTAGGATTAGTTTGCCAGAAATGCATTGCATACTGGTGGGTTTCTTTTGTGCCACCAATGTTTTATTACATGTAAACTACATTGTTTTTGAACAGCATGAAAAGAAGTAAAAATTAGAGTTTGAATGAAAATTTTGATTACAAAATTTTACATTTTATGACAAAGGAACATAATGGGCAACATTGTTCACTAGTTACTGAAGTTACCTTGAATATCTAACAGACTTGTGTGAGTGTGTTAGATCAGAGTGTGTGGAAACTAGTAGTTTTTATGACTTAATTTGTTGTTAATTGTGAGTAAGGTAACATTTATGAAGAAATTCAGAGAAACCAGTTAATTGGACTTTAGCTAACTTTTACATTGTTATTCATCACGTCATGACTGATGATGTAAATTTACACCAACCATGAGACTGCAGATGTATTTTTACATAATTCTAGAGCTGACAAAATGGTTTAGTTTGGCCTGGTTAGGACTACGTTAGAGAAAGCAGGTTTGTGCCATGGGTGCGTGCGGTACAAAAAAATTGTGTTGCGTGCAGAGCATTGTGAGCCAATAAATGCCATTTTCATTTGTTTAAATATGTTTAGTTTTTACATTAGTTTAGTGTGATTGAATAATAAATATAAGTGAATTGTGATACAAAAAACATATATTTTTTTTTTCCAACAAGTCAGCCGTCTCCCACCGAGGCAGGGTGACCCAAAAAGAAAGAAAATCCCCAAAAAGAAAATACTTTCATCATCATTCAACCTTTCACCTCACTCATACATAATCACTGTCTTTGCAGAGGCGCTCAGATACTACAGTTTAGAATTAGTCCCTCCAAACTGTTACTATCCCATTTCCAGGACTCAAGTCCAGCTAAATTAATAACCGGTTTCCCTGAATCCCTTCATTAAATATTACCCTGCTCACGCTCCAACAGCTCGTCAGGTCCCATAAACCATTCGTCTCCATTCACTATCTAACACGCTTGCTGAAAGTCCAAGCCCCTCGCCCACAAAACCTCCTTTACCCCCTCCCTCCAACCTTTTCGAGGATGACCCCTACCCCTCCTTCCTTCCCCTACAGATTTATATGCTCTCCAAGTCATTCTACTTTGATCCATTCTCTCTAAATGACCAAACCACCTCAACAACCCCTCTTCAGCCCTCTCAAGATATCTTATTGGTGAAGGTAGGATACCAGTTATACTAAGCAAATTTCCTAAATTTGCTTGTAACAGATAAGTGAACTGTAGATATAAATCCAAATCTAATTTCCATGAACGTGCCTCTCTGTGCTCATGATAATGCGAGCATAGATGGGCATGTTTGTGGAGCAACTTGCAATGTGAACAGACTGACTGATGTTGTAGTGGCCAGGCTTAGGCTTGGCTACAAGTACTTCTGACAGTTTGGGGGAGACAGATGATGATCAAACTAATGCAAATTATGTGATCAGACATATGGTCACTGTCTTGAACACTATGTGCTTAATTGTCCACTTATTGAGGAATATAGAATAGACAATATAATAACCTATGTGACATGTCAAGATATCTTATTCATGAAATAAGATAAAATTGTACTAAGCAAATTTCCAAAATTTGCTTGTAACAGATAATTGAAATGTAGATAAAAACCAAATGTACAATTGTTGTTCAGCCCTCTGACTAATACTTTTTAGTAACTCCACACCTCCCAATTTCCACACTCCGAATTTTTGTAATATTTACCCCACACATTGCCCTTAGACAGGACATCTCCACTGCCTCCAGCCTCCTGCTCCAGCATTTAAAACCCCAAATTTGTTCAACCATATAAGAGTGTTGGTACCACTGTCCCTTTCATACTTTCCCCTTCTTTCCCTCCATAGAAAAACGTTTTTGGGTTCCACAGATACCTCAACGCACCACTGCCCTTTTTTTTCCTTCATCAATTCTATGGTTAACCTCATCCTTCATATACCCATCTGCTGACAAGTCAACTCCCAAATATTTAAAAAACATTCACTTCTTCCATACTCCCTCTCTCCTGGATTTCTCCTGAGAAAATTTCCCAGGGTAAACCCCCCCGGGGCCCGGTCTGTGACCAGGCCTCCTGTTGACCAGAGCCTGATCAACCAGGCTGTTACTGCTGGCCGCACGCAGCCCAAACCCGACGAACCACAGCCCGGCTGATCCGGACCGACTTGAGGTGCCTGTCCAGTGCCTGCTTGAAGACAGCCAGGGCTTGCTGGTAATCCCCTGATGTATCTTGGGCCCTCACACTTATTGTGTTGTCCCTCAACGTGCTAGTGGCACCCTGCTTTCTTTGGGGGATGTTACATCGCCTGCCGAGTTTTTTTGCTTCGTACGGGGTGATTTTTTTGCAAGTTTGGTACTAACCCCTTTTCGAAAATTTTTCCCCATGTGTATATAATATTTTCCCTCCCCCTGCTCTAGAGAGTCGGGTTTAGAACTTCAAGCGTTCCCAGAAGTTGAGGTGGTTTATCGCACTTATGCTGCGGTGAAGGTTCTTTTTGCACATTTTCAAGGTCAGCAATTTCACCCCCCTTGAAAGGTGCATTTTGGTGCGGGGCAATATTCCAGCCTAGAAAAGAAACAAGCGATTTAAAGTGTCAACATCTTGTGATATCCAATTTTTCATCTAAATCGTTTGATACCCCCATCACCTTATTTTATTTTTGTTTTTTTTCCCTTTTTTCCCCTAACTTACACACCCTCCCAAACTCGTCCACTAACCTCTGCAACTTTTTTTTTAGAATCTCCTATAAGCACAGTATCATCAGAAAAAAGAAACTGTGTCAACTCCCATTTTGAACTTGTTTCCCCCATAATTTAATCCCACCTCTCCCCCAAAACCCTAGCATTTACTTCTTTTTCAACCCCATCTATAAATATATTAAAAACCATGGTGACATCCCCATCCCTGTCTAAGACCCCACTTTTTCCGAAGTAATTTTCCCCTTCACACCCTAACCTGAGCCTCACTATCCTCATAAAACCCCTTTAAAATTCAGAAACTTACTACCTATTTCATACACTGACCGATCTCTTTCTGACAGACTTAGGGGGGCACAAAAATAGGGGTTAGGCTTTTCCGACACCCAAAAATGCTCTTTTTTTTGTCATGTCAGAGATCACAGTCATCCTATTGATTGGTCTTCTGCTAAAAATGTCTACCCTACATCCAACTTTCACAGTCGCCATCTGGTTGAATCCTCCCTTATACACAACTTTCCCTGTATGAATCTTAGCCCTGGCTTTGTCTCTGTAGATGCTTTTTCTCCATTACATTGTTAAATGCTCCAAACTTCAGAACACCCGTGACTTAACCTGATTCCTTTCCCTTCTATCTCTTCCCTTCTCCCTTTCTTCTTTCTCCTCTGTATTCTCCTTTTTATGTGTCCTTCTTTTTTTTTTTTCATCATTTTTCCCCCCCCCTTTTGTTCTTGTCCTTACCCATGTGGGCCCCAGCTTTATTGCAGTGCTCCTCTTTTTCCCAGAATTGACTGACCCACTACTACTACTTCCACTCCCACTACTTCCATATTACCCCCCCACCACTTCTTTTTGCCCCCCCTGTCTGCTGCCTATAAATACCCCTACCTTTTCTTTGTTTATGTGACTTTTTAAAAGGTCCAAGTCAGACCGAAACGTCGTTTAAGCACCCCTTTTTCTATGTGCGGGGTTTTGTGTGTATTATACCACCCCCGAGCAAGTTGAAATAAGCCATCTCTGCAACAAGTTCAGTGACAGGCCATATTGCACTTCGGGAAAAATGTTAAAGAGGTGCCAGAAACAGAGGACTGTGGAAAAATTATTTTTTGAGACGGGGGGCCAGTGACTCTCAAGCTGGTCCTAGTGGCATTAAAAGAAAAAGGGAAATAACCCCAGATGGGGGTTTGATTCCCGGGCCTTTTGGGAAAAGGGGGTTCCCTTCCAAACACTAAGCCCTCCCCCATTCCTCCTCCCCATCTTCCGGGTGCCAGCAAGTCTCTTCAACAAAGGTAAAGATTGTTTTTTTAAATGTAAATTTATAAATTTAATATGTGTTGTTACTATGTGTTTTGTGTATGTAAAAATAAAAATACGTAAGTCTAGACAAAATAAGAGTGGTTATCTTTTTTAAAAAATCTTTATTTTTTTTTAGTACTAATGTAAGGTAGTCAAAAGGGGGAGGTTTATAAAAATAATAATCTTGAAGTTTCACATAACAAAAACAATATTACAAATAATGGTTCAAACAGATCCCTTTTTGGATTAGCAGATGTTTTAATTGACTACAGGTCATATAATATTTGGGACAGTTGCTTCAAACTGATTAGAAGTTGTGTTGTTTAGTATTGGGAGATGAGATGATTT
>WNWK01043331.1:0-15551 GCA_009830355.1 Cherax destructor
TTCTATCATTTAACCCATCGGTTTTTTCCACACTATCTTAAACATGATATCTAAGATGCTGACGGATGTATCGGGTTACATCCCGACATTTTTTCTGTTTCATAAAATTGATCTATTTATATGAGATGGATTTTCAGAAGAAAATTTTTGAGATAGGAAACAGACATTAGAGGGTGGGGAAAGAAAAAACAAGGGTGTAGTTACAGACTTACTAGTGCTGAGCAGGGGAAAAAACTAATGACCATCAGATATCATTGAAAACCCCGAGCACCCTTGAAGATCTGGAGATAAAGTTGTGAGGAACATACACAGTGGCAGTTTTTATGAGAACAGTTCAGTAAAGAAAAAAAAAGTAACAGACTTTCTATTCCGGGGTTAGTAACAGAGAAAAATTAAAGAGTGTGGGGGGAATCCCTGGGTATACCTGGAGGGTTTTCCCGGGGGTCAACACCCTCACTTCCTGGTCCGGGCCCCCGGGTGGATCGGGCCTGATCAACCACTTACTGGGCCCCGTAAACCGACGTACGAACCACAGCCCGGCTGATAGGTACTGACTTTGGTGTCTGTCGAGCGCCTTCTTGAAGACAGCCAGGGTCTTTGGTAATGCCCCTTATGTATGCTGTCCCCTTTGCCTTTATACAAAGGAACTATGCACGCTCTCTCCCCAATCCCTAGGTACTTTACCCCCCATACATTTATTAAATAATGCCCAAACCACTCAAAAACTATACCCCCACCTGTTTTCTTTCTTTTTATCCTATCAACCCCAGCTCCTCCCCCCCTTTCATTCTACCCTGCCCCCGAACTTCCCCCACCTCACAGCTGGCCTTCCTCACTTCTACAAGATGTTTTTCCCCTTTGCCCTATACACAAACCCAACTTCCTGTCTTCATCAACATTTAACAATTTCTCAAAATATTCCCTCCATCTTCCCGATACCTCTAATCTCCATTTAATAATCCCTCTCATATTTAACTGTCAAATCCATTTGTTCTCTAATTTTAACTTTTAATCTCACCCAAAACTTTTTATTTTCAACAAAATTCGTTGATAACATCTCACCCCCCCCCTCATTTGCTTCTTTCACATTGCTTCACCCTCTTAACCTCTTTTTTTTTTTTTCCATTTCTCTTTCCTTTCATCACTTCTACTTTGTAAAAAACCCTTTACCTGGGTGTACCTGGAAAGAGGCGTCAACGCCCCGCGGACCGGTCTGTGACCAGGCCTCTGGTGGATCAGAGCCCGATCAACCAGAAGTTCTTTGGCCGCACCCAAACCCCACGTACGAACCACACCCGGCTGATCAGGTACGACTTTAGGTGCTTGTCCGGTGCGTGTAAAGACAGGGGTCTTTGGTAATCCCCTTATGTTGCGGGGAGGCAGTTGAACAGTCTTGGGCCCCTTACACTTATTGTGTTGTCTTTTATCTCTTAACGTGCTGTGGCGCCCTGCTTTAATTGGGGGATGTTGCATCGTCTTCGAGTTTTTTGCTTTCATGGGAGTGATTTTCGTGTGCAAGTTTGGTACAAATTTCCCTTTTAGTTTTCCCAAATGTATATAATCATGTTCCCCCGCCTGCGTTCGGGGATGGGTTAGGAACTTCAAGTTCCCAGTAATTTAGGTGATTTATCGCAGTTATGCCCGTGAAGGTTCTTTTACATTTTCTAGGTCAGCAATTTCACCTGCCTTAAAAGGTGCTGTTAGTGTGCAGCAATTTTCCCAAACCTAGATAGAACAAGCGACTTAAAAGGGGTGTCATATGGGCTTGGCACCCCTGGTTTTAAAGGTTCTCTTTATCTATCCTGTCTTTTTTCAGCAGATACGATTGATAAATTTATGGTCTTTGAAGGTGAGATCTTCTGACAATCACTTCCAGGTCTTTAACATTAGTTTTGCTCTATTGTGGTTGGAATTTTTTTTATACTTCGAGGGGTTTTTTTAAATTTTCCCCACTTTTCCTAAGGGGGGATAGATTACAATCTTCGTCAGTTAGCAGTTTGAAAACAATAATAAAAAAGAACTTCAACTGTTTTATTGACTTAAGACTCCGGGTTTGACCCCAGTCAGTCCATCTATCATCATTCTATCATGCAGGGGAGCCACGTTTGGTGCACCCAAACAAAATAAGCAGATTTGGATTCACCGCCGCCCCCGGCTGGGTTACAAGTATCTTTGGCGGGTTAAATCACCCCAAAGATGTAGCCCAAAACAAGATGTAAACTTTGCCAGTTGGATTATTGTCACCCCTGCGTCATTATGTACTGAGGGGAAAAAATTTAAATAATTCAGAGACTACTCATTCAAAATGTTCAAATATGTCAAAGTATTTTATCCAATGGTATATTACAGACCATTCGGGAAAAAATCCCCTGACTTTGAAAAATGCTTGACACGTGTGTGTGTATGTACATGTTTTATGTTAGGTTTTTATATATACTTTTGGGTGTGTATGTGTATATGTATATGTGTGTGGGGGCCCCAAAATTAAAATTTGCACCAATAACTCATTACAGTTGTTGGGTGTGACTAATAGATTGCTCATTGCTTTATAATTTGTTCATGATGAAACCATGTACAGACGTGAAATTTACTTACATGATTCTTACCTTGTAACTAGTGAATTAATTACCATTGTACCTTGTTAGCTATCAAAATTTTGGGGGCCCAGTTTTGGACCCTATATATACCTCTGTAATCTGCAAATACCTTTGTAACTTGTCATGTTTGTGACCATCTGGTTATTACCTTTGTAACTTGCTCATATCAAACAGGCCCAGTCCCGGCCCCATTTTTACCTCTGTAATCTTTTGACTACCGCCCACAGGATGGGTAGGGGTGCATAATAAAGATATCAAACTAAAATTTCCCATATCGGAGTAATTAAATTTCTCATCATTGAAATATTGTTTTTTGGCCCTTTTAAAATTTGGTTGTGTCCCCTGGGTCTTGCGTGTCTTGCACTGTTAAATTCGGGTGTCATCTGCAAAGGAAGACACGGCGCTGTGGCTTATATCCCTTTTCCCGATTGGGAAAAGTAGGACAATCTGTGCCGGGGAAACAGGTTTTCCCCAATAACCCGACTTTCTTTTTGACTCTAATCTTTTGTTCTTTTTGTTGGGAAATTATGATCCATCCCCTTTTCCTGTTATTCCTTTACCCGCTTTTGTGCACTATTAAATGGTCACACTTGTAAAAGGCTTTTGCAAAATCTTTTATATTACACTCATTCTGTTTGTTCTAGAGCACCCGGGACCTTGTCATAGTGCCCAGTGGGACAGACAGGGCGATTTGCTCTAAACCCCCCTTTCCCTGGGGTTTTGTAACTGATGGGGATCTAGATGGGTGGTGATCTTTTTTAGAACCCTTCAAAGATTTTTATGATATGGGAGTTTGTGCTATGGTCTGTAGCTCTTTGTTTCTTTACTTTCTTTGAGTGGGGCATGTCTTTTTTTTTTAGTATGTGGGACACCCCTGTCCTTCCCTTATAGGATGGCCCTGATAGGGGCTTCTTTTGTTCTCGTGCCGGTTCCATGGTCTGGCCTCGGCAGAGTGCAAGGGCATGTCATTTATCGCCCTTTCGAAATTTTGGCATCAGGATAATATCAGTAGGGTGTGTCTACCAAATTATGTGTCTCTCTAAAAAAATTCATTTTGGTCTTCACTACAGTCATTAGCGGGTCCTAAAACCCAGTCTTTGGGACTTGGTATCATCATTTTCCCTTCTGTCATCTGTGTAGGACCCATCCGTTTAAGTAGGGGGCCCCAAAACTGGATTTGTTCTCGACTTTGATTTGGCATAAGAAAATAAATACTTTGGGTTTCTTTCAATTTAATTTTTGGGTTTTTGTTCTTCCCCTTTTTGCTTGATTCCCTTTGCTTTTGTTTTATGTTTTCTATTTTCGACCAGTGCTCCTACGTATTGAATTTGGCCTCTTTTTGCCGCTCTTTATTCTTTTCCCCCATAGGGAGCGCCTTTTCTTTTTATTTTCATCTTCTTTCCTTAAGGGGAAAATGCCGGCATAACTGAAGTGCCACAGAGATAATTTGTTCAAAACATAGGTTGGGATCCGTGTTGAGGATATATTCCCAGTTTATATCATTTAAGACTTGGTTTACTTGGGCCGACCTTATGTTTTTGTTATTGAAGTTGAATTTGGTGGTTTGTGACTGATCAATTTTTTTCGGTTTGGGGCCCCGCCTACATGTCTGAAACCCCTATTATGTTTGATCTGAGTATATTTTTTTGATATGGTACATTTCGTATCAGATCATCATTTTTAATGAAAAAGAGGTCCAGTGTTCTCAATCTTGTAGGCTCTATTATTTGCTGCTTTTAAAGGGGAATTTGGTGCAGAGATTTAAAAAACTCGTGTGTGTGAAGTTTTTTTTGAGCTGCCCCCTGCCATTATCTCTTACAAATTATTTTTTATATTCCTCCATTTTAGGTGCCTTGGTTGAAATCCCCCAGGAGCAAATTTTGGGGGCAGGAGCTGGGAAAATTTTCAGACAGTGGTCAATTTTCAAAAACTGTTCCTGGTTGTTGGGCTGCATCCGGGGGCGGCAATACAATGACCAGGCTTTGGTTCTCGATCTTTACTGCTAAAACTTCAACTACATCCTTTGAGGCATTTGTAGTTTTTAGCATACAAGTGCTGTGATATACAGGCCAACCCCCCCCCCTTTTGCCTGCTCACTCTTTGCATCTGTATAGGTTTGGGCCCGGGATCCAATTTTTATTGTCCCAAATGATCCTTTTTGTGGTTCCCTGAAAACCGCGAACGTTTTACTCTGTAAGCAGTCCACGGATGGGCATTTTTTTGTTCGTTGTGGGTTTAGACCCTGTATGTTTGCAAAGATGAATGTCGTCGGGGTTTGGGGGTGGGGAGGAAGTCTTTTTTTTGGCACTAATATGTTGTTCTGGATTGGAGGCCATAGACTGTGATTCCACTCAGAAATGATCGGGTTGGGGTAATTTTTGTCATTTCCGCCCGCTTTTTTTCCCTTTCCCGGCGCTAAAAAAACCTTTTTTCTGGAGTGGCTGGGCTACCCCGGTTTTCCATGGTCTGGATGTTCTGTGTCTTCTTGTACCCTTTAGGTGGTGTGCCTGGCAATATAAGTTATAAATGTCTTTCCGAACGAAAAGTGACACATTTCTATGTAACTTTTTCTCCTTGCTTCTCTCTTTACATCATCATTCCACCAATCGCTCTTCTTCCCTCCCCCCCCACTTTCCCTTTAAAAAACTTCTTTAACCTCTAACACTTTTTTAAACCTACCCCTACATCTTCGACCCCCTTGCCTATACTCTCACTATCCTACTATCCTTCAATAGTAAAAAAAGTAAAGTAAATTTTTTTTCTTTGCAATTATACATAGATATTGATAGTTACAATCATAAACTGAAGTGCAAGGGGGCCACTGGCATGCCATGGCATTAGGGGCACTTAATCTAATGACTTATAGACTGTGTACAAATACTAGAAAATTTATTGAGTTTATTCAGTTATTATTTCAAATTACAATATGATATTTATACTGTTAAAATGACAATATGATGATATTAAATTGTAACAAGTGTTTAGGAGGTAATAGGTGGTAATATAAAATTGAGAATTATCTTAAGGAAAATAACATTGAGTATTTTTTTAAAGTAGTTTATAGTATGAGTATTTAGTGTAGGGTGAGTAGGGGTTTTTTGAAGAGTCTTAAATTGATTTTCAGACAAGGTTATCTTAATATTTACTGGTAATGAATTCCAGATTCTGGGGCCTTTTATGTCATAGAATTTTTACATTGGTTGGTATGGACTCGGGGTATATCAAAAAGTGATCTGTGTCTTGTGTTGTGGTGTGTCCCATTAAAGTTGTTGAGGAGAATTTGAGCGGAGGGTTGATATTAGAGTGTAGAGTTTTATGTATATAGTAGGCACATGAATAGCATGAATGTTTTCTACAGTGAGTAGTTTAGACTTTTGAATATTGGTGGAGTATGCTGTCTAGAGTGGGAATTTGTTATCATCCTGACTGCAGCCTTTTTGCGGTTATGAGTGGTCAAAGGGATTTAATGTTGTTGGGCCCATGCACAGATTCCATAGGTGAGATAAAAGTAGATAAGGAATGATATAGTGAAAGGGAGGCTGATTGTGGCACGTAATAGGATTTTTGATAATATCCTACTGTCTTTGAATTTTCTTAAAATTTGTTTTTGTTTTTGGGGTTTGGCTACTGTCAAGGGGGTTTCCCTAGAATTTTTCCCTCTGTTAGCTTTGATGGGTGAAATTGGGGTTTATTTTAAAGGGGAACATTTGAGGTTTTTTTCCCAAATTGTATAAGTGGGTCTTTCGTATTGAAAGTTGTTTGTCGTCATCCATGTTGATATTTTCTGTAATTCGCATTAACAGTGTTGGCCAGTATGACTGGATTTGGGTGAAAAAACATATGTTTTTTCTTGCAAAAAATTGGGTTTGGTAGCTGTGATGTTTCGGTGGGTCATTTATGAAAATGAAACAGGGGTAGGACACTTCCTTGGGGGATCCATGTAATTTTTGTGTGGAAGAGTTCCCCATTTGTGTACACATATTGGTTTTGTTATGGTATGATTTTGGTAGTTGAGTGGGTGCCCCCTTATCCATAGTGTGACACATTTCATATGCTAATTTTTTCTCCCTTACTTCTTTTTACATCATCATTCCACCAACCTCTTTTTCCCCTCCCACCCACTTTCCGGGCCACAAACCCGCTGAACCTCTAACACTACATTCTTAAACCTCCCCCCAACTTTGACCCTTTAGTTTATATCCTTCACCTCTCTCTTTTCCCCGCTTTTTTTTCCTTACCCATCTACCCATTACCCCACTGTAGCTACAACTAAAAAGTGATCTTATATCTGGGCCCTCTATAAACATGTCATCCTGAAGTCTATAAAATTTTTATCACCAATATGTAGTCCCACAAACTACTGTCATTACGCCCTACATCATATCTTTATACTTACTAATCCCCTTTTTTTTTAAAATATTTTTACATCAAACCCTTTCATACAAAGTTCAATAAAGCTCTAAATCTCTCAGTTCTATTAATCCCCTTTATTTCTCCCCCCTGAAACCGCCTACCCCCTTCAGCTTTGTTTCGCTTAGGGCCAGGACATCCAACTTCTTTTTTATTCTAAACAACAATCATTTTTTCCTGTTTATTTTTATTATTATTATTATCCCCCCCACAGGAGCTGTATAACCCACGGGTTAAGCGCTCCCCCGTTATTAATTTCCGCCTGCTTTAGTTATATTTCTTCGCTCAGTCATCTTTTTATACACACTTTTTTTGTATTTTGCAAATGCGAATAATTTTTTCTTGAAACCTCTCAGAATAAAAAAAAAATCCTTTCCCTCCCCCTCGGGGCCCTTGACGGTTTGGGGGGGTTTGTCTGGGGAGTTGGATCTGTGCCCCGGGTTTCCCCTGAACTGAGCCTGCCCCACCCCTCCCCACATGCTTATAATCCTAGGGGAGCGCCCCCCCATTAATAACACTTTCTCCAAAAAAAGAAAAGTTGACAGGTTTGTTGGTGAGTCTTGGTTCAGGTGGCTAAAACCCCCCTTTCTAAACTCTTAAAAAACCCAAAAAACCGTTGTTTTTTTTAATTTAAAGGGTTAAAGAATAGATTGGAATATGGGTCTTAGCACTAGCCATTTGCATTAAATTACATCAGAAAAAACATGAATGAAATTATGATTTAGTTGTTCCCTTCAGGAACTATTTGTCATGGGCCCGGTGATCCAGAAACAACAACAATACTCGAGTAAGTCAACAACACTCAACATGTTATTTTTAACAGTAACATATCTTTTCGATGAAGCAGCTGTATAAATACTACTTTGTTGATATTTTGGTACAAACGCTAAACATCTAATATTATTGTCAATGTAATTTTTTCATGTATTCAGATGGCATCACTGAGTTGAGCCATCAGTAATTATATATATATATATATAATGTATATACACTTAAATAATTTTTTTAGGTACAGGTAAAATTACACAAAACATAATAACATGTGTAAAAACCAGGAAAAAAAGAAAAAAGACTTATTTCCCTGGAGTCCTTAATAATAATAATAATTTTTATTTTTAATTTTTCATAAATTTTTTTTTTTTTTCATTTATTAGTTTCCAATAAATATACATTTATAATTCATAAACATGCAAAAAACATGTTGCATATAATACAACAGCAAGGAGCACTTACATTTGCCCAAGGTGCTCTGCACATAAAGGGCTTTATGTAAACCCAATTGTTATACTCCTTTTTAAAAACTTATCATGCAAAATTTAAAAATTTTATTATTATATACACTAGAAATAATAATAATAATAATAAAATTTTTTTGTTTGCTCTCAATATCTGTATTCATCTCGATGTTAAACACTCCATTGTATCCGCCTAAGGTTAATAATGAAAATTCGTCTTCCCCACAAGCTTTTAAAGGGTATGGCTAAAATCCCAAATGCCTAGGCATCCTAGGCATATAGGGGCCTTCTTGAAAAATATTTTATAATATAACAAATCCAAAAATTAAACCCCATTCAATATTATCAGAAATAAAAATTTTAATTTTTTTAATTTTAATGGCATGACTTAATAGAATATTTCAGTCTTGTATTCATTGTAACTCTCTAATGACTTTGTATATTATTGCCTTTTAATTTTAATTAATTTAATTTTTTTAAATGCTCTGATATAAAGGGATTTTTGAATGTAACCCAATATAATACTACTTTGTACATACTTTATCATGCCAAAAATAAAATATATTATTATTATATTATTATTAAGTACATGTACAAGGCAACGACATACTACTATATAGAAACCCCCTTGTTATGCAGAGCATTTCAGGCAAATTGGTCAATTTTGTCCCGGATCGACCCACCCAGTCAATTTACCCAGGTCCCATTTTTACTGATGGGTGAACAGGAGGTGGCTTATGGAAATGTGTCTTAATGTTTAACTTGTCCAAGGGATTGAGCTCGGGAAACTCAGTGGGGAGCTAAGTTACCCCTGTGTAAATATTACAGTAAAAAAAAAATAGGAATAAAGTAAACCCGGTTATTTAAATGAACATTAAAGGGGGGATCATCTTAATTAGATAATTAATTTCAAAGAAATCACTCTCCTTTTCTTCCATACATTAGGTACCTTTTAGTTCTTTTCCCTGAACTGGTTCATGCTAGGACAGGCTTTGACATGTGCAAGCAATCCTTCCCCTTTTTGCTGTACAACAATAAAAGGTTTTGAAGCCTGACCATCTACTGTAGGTATCAAATTTGTTCCCTTTTTCCCTATACCATACTGGTTTTGGTTCCCAGCCTTACAAACTTAAAAGATTTCGGGACACTGCTTGTGAGCAATTTTATAAACACTATTTAATTTCAGTTGTTTTACTTGTCTTCAACATTCAGCATGTCAGTTGTAATTCACCCCGGCCTACATTCTCTCTTGGACCCAGGCCCTGGATGAATCTCACCTTTTTGTTCTGGGTCGTTTGTAGTGGTCTTTCTTTTTGTCTGTTAAAAAAGAGTACCGTGAAGAACAAGAATAATCTACATTTGTATAAGAACTAGACATATGGTCTTGCAAGCCTTGGTAGGTGAACTGTGCCTGTCTATAGAACTGTAGCCTGGCATTTGTTTTTTTACTACATTGTTTCCATAAACCCCTACATGCTTGGGTAAAAGGAAAATTTCCCCAGATATTTCATTGGGATACTGAGGTGATGATTTCCCCCATTACACTGAACATTTAAAGTATTTCCCCAAATTTTACTTTTGGCCAAGAGTAGGGCTTCTGTTTTCCCGGGGGTAGTGATAGTTTTCTCAAACCCATTTGCTGCGGATCTGTTCTAGTGATAGAAAATGTTATATCTTTTTTTATTATTAAACATAAACTTACATACATTATAACATACACTAACCGAATCCAAACAAATTTACATAGAAAAAATTGAACACATAAAATTTAATTTTACTTTAACAATGTTAAAGAACATCATAAACCAAAAACAAATTTCACCCTAACATTAGACAATAGCAAACATCAAAATCGAGCATCAGACACCAAAGGTGTATTTATTTATGACAGTGCAATACATTTTATTATAAACACAACAAAACATAGTTTAACTCCAACCCCCCAAAAAATAGATGAAATCTTCAAAAAAACAAAAAAAGTACAACATGTCAAAACCACCAAAAGAATATTGTTACCATTTTCCCCCTTCCAACCTGTGTCACCACACAAGGTTATTACACCCAAAAATATTGGCTTGCCCAACAAAAAAACGGTCAAAAACCACACCCCAACCCGAGAAAAAAACATTATAGGCCCCACAAAAAAAAAACCCTATCACTAGCAGTCATACACAAATAAAACCGTACATTAACCCCAAAAACAAAAAGGCTTCAAAAAAATTCACAACAAACCATTCATTCTTCGCTAAAAAAATTTTAACAAAACCAAAAAAACTTCCATTTCCCCACATTCCCACCCTTTTCATTTGACAAACAAAAAACCCAAAACATTTTCCCATAACACTTCACCATACAGGAATGTAATCAAAACCAAAACCAAGGCAAAACTACCTCAAACATGTCCAAGATCTCAAAAATAAGGTTTAAAAACAAAACCCCAAAAAACGTGGGTTCCCTTTTCACCAAAAAACATGCCCACGGGAACACACCCAAAAACAGAAGAAAAAACCCCCCCCCCTAAGAACACAGCTATACCCCCTCCCCCCTTACCAACATTTCCCCCTACACCCCCCCCCCTGAACCCCCTGTAAAAAACTCTATACGCGTGGGAAAAAAAAACTCTCCCAACCCCCCATAAATCCCCCTATTCCACATTTGTTCTAAAAATTTGGGCAGCCAACGTTTTACCACCACCCTCACCCCAAACCCCTCATACCCCAAAACACAAAAATAAACCCAAAAAAATGTCTCCCCTGGCCCACTTTCCGGGTAATCACCCATATCTAAATTTGCACGCAACACGGCCCCCCCTCCCCCAATCAAACTAACACCCCCCCCCAACCCCGCCCCTTTTCCCATGTCCCTAAAAAAAATACACCCATAAACGCCTCTCCCCCCCAAATTTATCACACTCCCATTTTTTCAACCCATCATAAAAGCTGTCTTGCTACCAAACCCCATCAAAAACTTAAAACCCACATCCCGAACTCTTGGTCGAACCTTAACCTTTCTAAAACCACCAAATACTCTTCCAGTCAAAAAAGGAATTTTTCTCCCCCCTCCTACCCCCTTTCCCCCTACACCCACCCTACCCAACCCTACTCACTGCCTTTACCAATCCCAACCACCATAAGAAACAGAAGGACCCCTCACAACCCCCCAACTCTCTCCCTCCCCACCACTTCCTGCCCCCCTCATCCCCCTTTGCGCCTCCCCCCTGTCCCCAGAAAATTAAAATTCCTGTTTAAAAAAAAAAAACACTGCAAAGCCTCGTCTTAGTGGAAAAAAACCCAACCCCCTTTTTTAACTCTGTTTCCCCACTTCCTTATTTAAAGTGCCCCCCCTTCCCCACACAAATTATAAACTCCTTTTCCAACCTACAACATCCCCAAACAAAGGTAAAACCCCCCTTAAACCAAACTTACTGTATACTAAAACATTCCCCACAACAACTCTTTTAAAAAAGTTACCTCCTTCCCCCCCCAACCCTTCACCCTATAAAAGCTTTATCTACCACCTCCCTGAATTCACCCCCCTTGCCCACTAGGTTCCCAAAAACACTATACCAAACTTTCAACCCCTAAAGCAAGACCATCCCCCCCTTTCCCCCCTGCCCCCCTATCCAACTTCCACCCCCAAACAAACCGTTTTACTCCTATTCCTCATGCCGTCACCTTCCAAACCCCCCAACCAAATCACTGATCCTTTAAACATTACCGATGTTACCACAACGTGGTATCATCTACGAAACCCTATTTTTCCCCTCCCCCCCACCTTCCCCATCCCTTTCCCTTTCCCCCCCGAAAAAGGGCCCTGCAATAACGCAAAAGGATCTGAGAAAAAGGACCCCCTGATGAATACCTCTACCCATACCTACCCCAACTAACCCTGCCATTAATTTGTACCTTAAGCAAGGCCTCAGCATATAAAATTCAACCCCAAACCCCATATTTCCTCACCAAAACCCTTTTTTTCCAAAACGCCCCCCTATGCATCCTATCTAAGCCTAGCCCAATCCCAAAACCCAAACACCTCCTTCACCACAATCTTCTATAAAAAACCTTAATCCTCCATGTCCCCTTCTCAAATCCTCCCTGGGATTTTAATTGCCCTCATCAACCAACCCTTCAAACCCTAAGCCTACCAAATCTTTAAAAATTTTTAATCTGTGCACATCAAACAATTCTCATAATCCAAACCTTTGGTTCCATTTAGGGACGAAAACCACCACCCCAGTTCTAACTGACTCTGCAAGCACCTCCCCCCCATTTCATTAAAAACCTTTCCCAAAACCCTCAACACATCTCAATACAGTAATTTCATACACCCCCCGGCAAACCATTAATCCCGGGGCTTCCCCATACATAGTCCTTTTACCCCTCCCAAACCCCCTCCTCGTTTTCCCCCCTAACTCCCTCATCTCCTCACCCTCATTTTCCTCTATGCTACTTAACATTCCCCCCCCTATCAACATCCCCCCCCCTCTAAATTTTGCTCATCCCCCTGCATACCCCTCATCCCTTATGGGCTTAAAACCCTACCCTTTTCATACCCCCCAAACTGTCCTCAACTTTGACCCCATTGTCATACCTTCTCTCCTCAAATTTCCCAGAACCACCGCCCATGCCCCATCACCCCCCAACACTTCCTCCATGCCCCTCCCAACTCTTCGCTTGAAACCGATCATTCTGGATATCCCTTAAACCCCCTAATCCCCCAAACCCCGCCACTCCCCACCCCCCCCACCTCCCAAAGTCCCCCAAAAACCCCCGTAAACCGTTTATACCCCAAACTATTGCGCATCTTCCCCACCCCCCTTTTCAAAAAATTCCTTTTGGGAAGTTTCCCCCATTATTCCCCCCTTGCCACCCCCACAATCCCCACCCCCCCCCAAAACTACCACCCCTCAAAAACCACCTGCCACCTAGCCTCTTCAACATCCCCATTGGCTTCAAAACTTTGAAAAACACCCCCCCCCCCCAATTTTTGCCCAAAACACCTTGTGGTCCAAAACCCCAAAATCTATCATTCCACCCTTCCCCACCACTCTTTTTGAAATTTTCCTATCTAACGGGTGCATTGGGGCCCCCATAACGTTTTTAAACCGGGGTTTTTCCCCCTCCCTCGTCCACCACCCCCACCCCACAAAAACCCCCCCAAGATTTACCTTCCCCAACCCCCGGTTCCACATCCTAGTCTAATAATACAATTCCAATCTCCCCCATGATAGCTACTTGAGGCAAACCCCCTTTAAAGTAAAATTTCTTCCCTCAAAATTTTCCTTTACCAAAAATAGGAAACCGGCAAAAAACCCCCCTAAAACTAACATTAACCACTCCCCATCCCATCCCCCCTGACCACTCTCCCCTCCCCCCTTTTTCCCTGACCCCAAAAAAAAGGACTACCCTCCCCCACCCCCCCCCCCCAGGCCAGCAGACCCCCCAAAGACCTGAAACCCCCTTTAGAAACAACTCATTACCCTTCCAAAATTATGCTCCTGGAAAAAAATCGTCTATCTTAAGCCTCATAAGGGGTTTTCCCTTCTGTTTGCTTCCCTTTTCTTTTCGGATCCCAACCAGACCACACTTTTTTTCACCTACCCTTCCCTTTTTCACTCGGGCTACCATTTCCTCTGAAACCACAACATTCCTTTTCCCCCTCTGACCATACCTTTTCCCCGGCTCGCCCCGAAAGAGGTGTTTTTTCGCCTCCTCCCCCCCTTCTCTTTTTGATTCCCCTTCTCCATTTCCCCCTCCATCCTCCTGCTGTCTTGAAACCCCACCTCCACCTGTACCACTGTGCTGTGGGTCCCCTCTTTCAATCTGGTCCAAGATGACAGCAAAGTTTCCCTCACCACCCACCCTCCCACTCCCCCCAAACCCTCTCACCTCCCCAAAATCTCATTCAAATCCTCCAATATAGCAGCCTCATTTACCACCTGCGTCCTCCCGTTGTTCCTCAGTCTCCCGAGGCACCTGATCCTTCAAATTCTGCTCTTCGATCTGCATCCTTCCTGTTCTGCCTGCTCCACTTCCTCACTCCACTGCCTTCTTCCCCGCCCCCCCTTGGTTGCTTTTCCCTGGGTCCCCAGTACCACGCCCTTCTCCTCCCACTCTTGCCTGCAGGTTGCATCCCAGCGTCGATCCTCCCGTCTCCTCCCCCTCAGCCGCCAGATGTCCCGGGCCCCCACAAACTCATGTACACACCTGCCCTTGATACGCACATAAACCTGTGTCGAAACAATCCCCCCATTACATAAAATGGATGGGCTTGCGAAGTCATTTTAACTGAATAAGTTCCCCCCAAAAAACCCCTATGCCCCCGTATCCCAAAACTCATGAATGAAACCCAAAAAACTTAAAAGCCCCCGGGTGTCCCCCCGGGCCCATCTCAAAGGGGAAAATTCTTCCTTTAAACCAGTAACGCGAAACATCCCAAGATACCCCAACACCCGGATTTACCATCATTCGTTGATCCTGATATCGTCCACCACCCCCTGATATCTTCCGTGCTTGCAAACGGCCCTCTTTGCACCGTTGATTGATATCCCCCAAAGATCTGCAAGTGTCACATGGTATGTGTCGCGAAGAAACCCCAGGTAGTATCAACCGCATTCCCGGGGGCCCCTTTTAAACTCCCCACATACAGTGGACCCCGAGTTTCGTAAACCCGAATGCATTTATGTGAAAATTGTAAGTGCTTGTGGAAAAATATTTTGGGGGGCTGAAATAGATCCTTGAAATTTTCCTTAAGGGAAAATTGTTGGAAAAAACTTGAGCAGACTTCAGGGGGTTTTTTCGAAACTCGGGGTCCACTGTCTGTGTTAACTCGGGTACCATCCCATCTTTGCAGAAAATTAATTTCCAACTCAGTTATATCTTGTGGGTCTTTACCTGGGCTAGCAGAGCACTGTTATCTGCATACAACAGAAGCTTAAATTGACACATAACAAAAATAGTAAAGGAAAATACACCTTGGGGACCCCCCCCCTCCCCATTTGGGAGGGGGTTCTGATTCTAAATTTTTGTTCTTTACAATTTGTTTCCTGTTGCTCAGGAGGGGCTTGTCTGCAGAGCCTATGCCAGTAGTTTGGGTTTTTTCCATAATATGTTATGGTTAACTGTTAATGCCTTTTGCAAGTCTATGGTCACCATTCCCATGAGATTTCTAATCCATTTGAGTTCTCGGTAGTCCATCAGATTAATTAGGGAAATACGGGAAGATCTGAAACCTGATTGGCTATGAAGAATGTTTTGTCATTAAGATACTTAACTACTTGACAAAACCATCTTTTCTAGATTTCTGGGCA
>WNWK01043332.1:0-15549 GCA_009830355.1 Cherax destructor
GGGGGGAAAAAGAGTGATAAAAAAGGGAAAGATGAATAGGGTGAAAGGGGGGAGATTTGGATGGGGGAAAAGGGAAGGGAAGGAAATGGAAAAACCCAAGCTAAAGGGGAGATACCCCAAAAAGTACACACAACACACACACGAAGAAAGGGGCCAAGAGTATGATCCCCCCTGAAACTAAAATAGGTGAGTAAAAGTATTAAGAACATAAGAAAAAGGAACACTAGCGGCCTTGCCCATGAGGCAGTCCATGTCACCCCCCGGCTTGAAAAGCCCACCTGTCGGGTGCAAGTCACCCCTTAGATATAGGTAATGTTTGGCGTCATGTAAAAACCCCTTTTTTGACAAGGGAATTGGGGCAGTTCAACAGAATTATAAGTGCGTTTTCCCTAGTTTAAAAAGCTGATTGGCAGTGTTGTGGTGGGGCGTCTGCGTGTTGTGGTGTGTGGCGTCTGCAGTGTTGGGTGTGTGGGTCTGCGTGTTGTTGTGTGGGCGTCTGCAGTGTTGTTGTGTGGGCGTCTCGTTTTTGTGGGTGTGGCGTCTGCAGTGTTGGGTGTGTGGCGTCTGCAGTGTTGTGGTGTGTGGCGTCTGCGTGTTGTGGTGTGGGGCGTCTGCGTGTTGGGTGTGGGGCGTTCTGTTGTGGTGTGGGCGTCTGCAATGTTGTGGTGTGGGCGTCTGCGGTGTTGTGGTGTTGGCGTCTGCGTGTTGTGGTTGGGCGTCTGCAGTGTTGTGGTGTTGGCGTCCAGTGTTGTGGTTGTGGCGTCTGCGTTTGTGGTGTGTGGCGTCTGCGTTTGTGGTGTGTGGGTCTGCAGTGTTGGGTGTGGCGTCTGCAGTGTTGTGGTGTGTGGCGTCTGGTGTTGGGGTTATGGCGTCTGCAGTGTTGCGGTGTGTGGCGTCGGGGTTTGTGGTGTGTAGCGTCTCAGTGTTGTGGTGTGGGCGTCTGCAGTGTTGTGGTGTGTGGCGTCTGCAGTGTTGGGGGGTTGGCGTCTGCAGTGTTGTGGTGTGTTCTGCGTGTTGTGGTGTTGGCGTCTGCGTTTGTGGTGAGTGGCGCGCAGTGTTGTGTGGCGTCTCAGTGTTGTGGTGTGTGGCGTCTGCGGTGTTGTGGTGTGTGGCGCTGCAGTGTTGTGGTGTGTGGGTCTGCAGTGTTGTGGTGTGGCGCCCCAGTGTTGTGGTGTGTGGCCTGCAGTGTTGTGGTGTGTGGCGTCTGGTGTTGTGGTATGGCGTCTGCGTGTTGTTGTGTGTGGTCTGCAGTGTTGTGGTGTGTGGCTCTGCAGTGTTGTGGTGTTGGCGTCTGCTTTTGGGCCCCTTGTTGTTCAAATCTCATAAACGACATAGATGAGGAATAAATGCGACATGGCAAATTGCCGATGACACCAAAATAGGCCGCCCAATTCATTAAAAGGACTTGGCACTCCAGGAAGATTTGAATGTGATGCAGTGGTCAGGGGGCAGATGCATTTTAAATATGATAAATGAAAAGTTCTAAATTTTGGGACGGACAATAACCATGCCACAATAAACTAAATAATGTAGATCTTAATACTACTGATTGGGAAAAGGATTTGGGTTCTGGTTGCAGTAATCTAAAACCCCCGACGCAGTGAAAAATGTTCGAAAAGCGCAGAACCCTGGCTTCATATCAAGAAGCATAAATAATGGGACCCTCGGTTGTTCTTCAACTCTATATATCCTTTTTGGGGCCTCATCTGATTATCCCAGGGTCCCGTATTCAGTGGATATAAATGCTCTGGAAAACGTACAAGGAGGATGACAAATTTGATTCCATGTATCAGAAATTTTCCCCTATGGGGATGCAAAAGGGCCCTGAATTTCCCTCTAGAAAGACGTAAATTAGGGGGACATGATTGAGGTGTATAAATGGAAAAGGGGAATAAATAAAGGGGATGTAAATAGCGTGCAAAAAATATCTAGTATTGACAGGACTCCAGCAATGGCTTTAAGTTGGGATAAATTCAGATTCAGGGGATAGGGGAAAGCATTGGTTTGGTAATGAGTTGGGGATGGTGGAACAAACCCCCGATTACAGTTATAGAGGCTAAAACGTTTTTAGTTTTAAAAAGGGGTGATAAATATTGGGGGGTGCGGGTGGGTGTGAGTTGGCCCTGGCTTGTGCTCTAGGTCCCGTGCTTTCCTTAAGTGAATGTAACCTGACCTGGCTGGGTTGGGGCTTGGCCCGGTGGGGATTTGGGACCTGCCTCGCATGGGCCGTGGGCTTGCTGCAGTGTTCCTTCTTTCTTATTTCTTATGTCTGACGCCGTGTCCTTCCTTGTAATGTGCCCGGGCCCCCTAGGTTGGGTCGTATATCCCGGGGGGGGATTTGGGCCCTGCCTCCTGGGCCAGTGGCCTGCTAGTATTCTATGTTCTTATTACACAAGCTGAGGGAAAAACGTACATGTGCATTACCTTGGGCGCCTTGGCGGGAAACGAAATTTCTTACCTTGGGGCGCCATGGTCGGAATATTTTTGGGGGCGAAAATATTAAAACAGACGAAAAATAACATATAAGATGAAAGGGCAAAACTTCGCTAAAACTTTGAATGTTAATGTGGGGGAAATTGTTTTGTTGTGTGGGGGAGAATTTTGTTGTTGTGGGGGAGTTTGGTGTTGGGGACTGCTGATGTCACCTCATTACCCCTCCCTCCGTCCTCATCTTTTCTTTCTCTCCCTTCTATCATGCCCTCCTTCTCTCCTTTTATTCAGTTTTTCCCCTTTTCCTTTTTCCCTCTTCCCCCTCTTCTTCCTTTTCCCCGTTCGAATGGTTTTCCCTTTCCCATAGTACCCCCCCCTCCCTCCTCAACTTTCCATCATCACTGTCTACTCATCTTTTATCATCAAACTGGCCCGTCAGTTGGCCCCCTCCCCTCCTCCCCCCTCACCTCCGTCCCTCACTCCCCCCCTTGGCGTCCCCTCGCGGGTACGGTGAGGAGATGGAAAATTACTCACCTGGGGGGGTCTGCTACCTGAATTACTGTCCCCCACCTCCATCTAGGGAGAAAAGGGGAAGGGGGGGCGAGATGGGGAAGGAGGGGGAGGGGGAAAAAGGGGGAGTGAGGAAAGAGAAGAAGGAATAGAGGAATGGAAGGGAAAGTAAGGAGGGGAAAGGGGGGGACAAAAGGGGGAGGGGAATAAAAAAAAGGAATTTCCCAGCATAACCTGTACTCCCAGCGTAACCTGTCCCCCCAGCAGAAAACCTGTACCCCCCAGCGGTAACCTGTACCCCCCGCAGTAAATGCCCCCCGCGAAACCCTTTTCCCCCCGCGTAACTTGTCCCCCAGCAGTAACCTGCTCCCCGCAGTAACCTGTCTCCCCAGCAACCTGTACCCCCCAGCGTAACCTGTCCCCCACAGTCCTTACTCCCAGCGTAACCTGTACCCCCCAGCAGTAACCTGTATCCCAGCGAAACCCTTTCCCCAGCAGTAACTTGTACTCCCCAGTAACCTGTACTCACCAGCGTAACCTGTACTCACCAGCAGAAACCCTGCTCACCAGCGTAACCTGTACTCCCAGCGAAACTTGCTCACCAGCGAAACTTGCTCACCGCGTAACTTGTATCCCGCAGTAACTTGTACTCACCAGCGTAACTTTCTCACCAACAGTCCCTGTACTCACCAGCAGTAACTTGTACTCACCGCAGTAACTTGCCCCCGCAGTAACTTGCTCACCAGCGTAACGTACTCACCAGCGTAATTTGGGACTCAGGTAGCGTAACTTGGACTCAGGTACAGTAACAATTATACTTTAAATCCCCGGGGACTAATTACCCCCCATTATCTTAAAGTAACGCCCTTAATTGTCAGTCATCTGGCAAAATTTCACTTTATAGGGGCCCCTTCCATGAAATTTTGGGTCACTTTGTCGGGGTGACGAGGGTTGGGTCACCACTCTGAGGATTTTGGTCAGGCGGTCCTTTTGTGGCATTTTGGTCAGTTTGTTTTGGGATGAAGGTCAGTCAGTGTGTGGTTGTTGATTAAACTAGACCCCCGGGTTTAGGGGGTTGGGAGAATGTGGGTGGCAGGAAGTGGGGACTTTGTCAGAGTGGTGGGAAAGTTGGCACTGTTCTCAGAGTGCAGGAAGTGTCCCTTTGTCAGGTGGAAAGAATGGGCACTGTTGGTAAATCAGTTTCCCAAAACAAGAGGTTTTAAAAGATTCAGTTTTTTTGGTTTCTAGCAGCCATGGGGGAAAGGGGTTTAGTTTCCCTATTTTGTTGCGAAATAGGCATTTTTGGCATTTAACTCACTGAGATAACGTAGATAACACTTTTGCATAACATAAGAATAAAGGAACACTGAAAGGGTCTACTGTCCCATACTAGGTAGGTCAACACACAACACCCCCCCAAGCTACAAAAGCTATGCAGACTTGTTGTTTATTGCCCTTCTTGCTAATTTGTAAAGGCTTGCAGCTCCTGGAGAACAAAACCTTAAAAAAAATAAAATGTCACATTAGTTGCATTTTTTCCTTTTCTTTTGGTTTTTTGGGGGCCCATGCGAGCGGAAAGAGCACTTCTTCTCCGTTATGGTGAGGTTGTAAATGGTCGGGATGCCGACAAACTGTGAAAAGTACATTGTGTACTGAATTAAATAAGTGTTTTTTTTCTCAATGTGGTAAGTTTAAGAAATGAGTTGAGTCAGTGTAAACACTTTGATCTACTAACACTTTGCAATCATTTTTAACACACAAATCATTCTCTAAGACGGGAAAGTAATAATATTTCCTTCTAGTCTATAGTTTATTGATATTTTACTATAGTATTGGTTGGAAAAGGATCTGATACTAAGATAACCGGGGAGATAAGATAATTGAAATGGGAACCCCAAAATTGCTGATGAAGGTAAAAAAGATATTAATAACCTATTAGATGACTGTTGAAGACCAATCAGGCTCCTGCAACTGGTTCAAAGACCCACACACAGAGAGTCCCCTTTTCTTCCTGACAGTCGGCCACTGAATCCTCGGGCCCCGCTCATAAAAAGACCCCCACCAAGTGCTCCATTTTTTTCCTGACATGGGGTTACACACACACACACACACACACACACACACAAAAAAAAAAAAAAAAAACTTCTGCTGAGGTCCCCTTGGGAAAATTCCACATGGTCCCAAAAAAAACTAAACTTCCTGGCGAACTGTCACCCCAAAAAAGAAACCTGAAAGTCAGTCTCAAGATGTCATATACTCTTGTTTTGGCTTTAAATTCTGCTAACAGAACTCTTAGATCTTTACTGCATTAATTTTGGTAAGATCAAGTTTTTAAACAAAAGTGCCATAGTTATTTTGTTTCCCTAGATTACCCACTTTTGCTGCACTGAATTCATCCACTGGTTCTCCTAACACAACATTTTATCCACGTCTCTGTGCCTTCTAGTGTTCACATCAAAAAGTGGTTCAACTGCTCTAAAAATACACAAAAAGATAAATAATACACACAAACTTAACCCCTGAAACAAACACACAGGTATTACATTATTCCCACGTATTCATTACTTACCACAGGTATTCATTACTTACAAAAGGTTTCATTTCCCAACGGTTTTAAATTCCCCAAAGTATTACTTTCCCCACAAGTTTTACTTTCCCCAACACGGTATTACTTTCCAAAAAGTTTACATTTTTACAAAAGTATTACTTACTTACAAAGTATTACTTTCTTACACATTTCATTAAACAGTTTACTCTTACACACGGTATTACATTTAAAACCATGTTTTATTACTTACAAAAGGATTCATTCTTACACGGTTTCATTCTTCCCCGGTTTCTTTTTAACACATGTTTCATTACTTCCCCGGTTTTTACTTATTACATGTTTCTTATTTCAAATTTTCTAAAATGTTTCATTACTTACCCCGGTATTATTTTGGCTTACACTGTTTTTCACACATATTACTTACTTACACATTATTAATTATTACACACAGGTATTCATTTTTTACCCCAAAGTTTTACATTACTTACACAAGGTTCATTACTTACAAAAGATTTAAATTATTACACACGGGTACATTCCATTATTACATTACACACGGTATTACATTTACGTTTTCATTTTTTGGTTTACATTACTTCTCACAAGTATTACTTACTTACACAGGTATTACTTATTACACAGGTATTCTTACTTACACACAGGTATTACATTACTTCCCCGGTATTACTTACTTACACATGTATTACTTTTGGTATTACATTACTTACCCCACAAGTATTTTACTTACACAGGTATTCATTCTTACACAGGTATTACATTCCCCAAATTTACTTACTTACACACAGGTTTTACTTCAAAAATTTTTCTTACTTACTACGGTATTCGTTAATTACACGGTATTACGTTAATTACACGGGTATTCGTTAATTAAAAAGGTATTCTTCCCGGTATTAAAATTTACACACGGGTTTACTTCTTAAAATGTTTACTTACTTACACACGATATTACTACTTATAAAGTTTTTTTACACACGGGATTCATTTTACACATGTTTACTTACTTACACACGGTATTCTTCTCACGTATTCATTTTACACAGGTTTTCATTCCCCCGGTATTACTTACTTCCCCGGTTTCATTATTACAAAAGGTTTACTTTCCCCCGGTTTCGTTTTACACGGTTTCGTTTTCCCCAATTTTCTTAATTACACGGGATTTTTCTTACACAGGTATTACAAATACAGGTATTACATTACTTAAAATGTATTTATTACAAAAGGTATTAATTCTTACCCCAAAGTATTACTTACTTCCCCGGTTTTACTTTTTTTAATTTCATTATTTCACAGGTTTCTCTTACAAAAGGGTTTAATTACACACCGGGTTTTAAAAGGTATTGTTAATTACAAAAGGTATTACAATACAAATAAAAAAAACAAATGAAACATCAAATTTTTTGAACATCATCTACTGACAGGTTTTCCCCCATTAGATTGACAAACCTGTCTGTCTCTTCTCCTTTGTTTCTGCCCCTTTGTTTTGTTTTCTGTCTGTCTTGTATCTTCTTATATCTTTTGTTTGTCTGCATGTCTGTCTTGTATCTGTCTCATTTGTCTTGTATCTTCTGCCTGTCTGTCTTGCTTCTCCCTTTTTCTTTCTGTCCATGTCTGTTTTATCTGTCTGTATATCTGTCTTGTATCTGTCTCATGTCTGTCTTGTATCTGTCCATGTCTGTCTTGTATCTGTCTGCCTGTCTGTCTTGTATCTGTCTGCCTTTTTTCTTGTCTGTCTGCATGTCTGTCTTGTATCTGCTGCCTGTCTGTCTTGTATCTGTCTGCCTGTTTGTCTTGTCTGTCTGCATGTCTGTCTTTTTCTTTTTATTCTGTCTTGTATCTGTCTCATGTCTGTCTTGTATCTGTCTATTCTGTTTTTATCTTCTGCCTGTCTTCTTGATCTGTCTGTTTTGTCTTGTCTGTCTGCTGTCTGTATCTGCCTGTCTGTCTTTTTTGTCTCTCTGTCTGTGCCTCTCCTGGCGCCTTTAAAAGCACCACATGCCCCCTTACATTAAAAAAAAAAAAAAAAAAAAAAAAAAAAAGGGGGGCCCCCTAGTCGCCTGTTTCCGGGCGGGGGGGGTGTCGGGTGTGGGGTGTCAGGGGGGGGTGTCTGGGGGGGGTGGGGTTCTGGGTGGGGGTGATGGGGGAGGGGGGATAAAGGGATCCTAAAGGAAAATGAGGCTTTTTTTCTGGGGGTCAGCCTCCCCCCCCGACCCAGGTCCCAGCCAGGTCCCCAGGGGGATAGGCAGATTAAGCATGTTCAGCTGGAGTCTGTTTTAATCTCCCATGTATGATAAGGAGCTGTTGAATGTCTTGGGCCCCCCTTATTGTGTCATCTTTTACCCCCAACCTTGCTTTTCAGTGGGTATTTGCACCTCTGTCAAACCTTTCTTTCGAAGGCAGTGATTTCTGTGTGGATTTTGGAACCCCCTGGATTTTCCCGGGTTTAAAAATTATGTTATCTTTCTTCCTTAGTTAAGGGTACAAGTTGGCGATTTTAAAATATTAGTAAAAAGTTTTGAACTAATACTTGCGGTGAATTTTCTTTTTCTCCGATTTTCATTTACCTGCCTTTAAAGGTTTAGTGAAGATGAGTTTGGCAAGTACGTGACTTACGCAATCATTTTTGTTTTCCCCTTTTAAAAATTCTTCTTTCTCTCATATTCTTCTTGCGTCATTGACTGTTTGTCATCATTGAAAGAGATTCTTCAACATTATCATTAAGTCCTTCACGCTAATTTTTTTCTATGAGTGTTGGGTTATCTTTTTTTCTAGTTTTCCCCTTTATTTACTTGTAATGAAAACTGAAATTTGTCACCAGTAAACATTATATTGTTTTGATGACTCCTGGGAAAATTTATATCCCGCAACCTCGCGTTTGCCTGACTCCGGAAGTTTTGTATATCACCTTGCAACCTCGAGTGTTGCCCGCTCGCTGGAAGATTGTGATATCCCCGAACCTCGGTGTTGTCGCTCGCTGGAAGATTGTGTATTCCCTTTTCAACCTCGGTGTTGCCATGACTGTGGAAGTTTTGTATATCACCTTGCAACCTCCAGTTTGCCCTGACTCGCTGGGAAATTTGTATATCCCTTCCCCGGTTTTCATGACTCCTGGAAGTTTTGTATATCACCTTGCCCTCGAGTTTGCCTGACTCCCTGGAAGATTGTGTATATCACCTTGCAACCTCGAGTTTTCATGACTCGCTGGAAGATTGTGTATATCACCTCCCTCGCAGTGTTTGACTCGCTGGAAGATTGTGTATATCACCTTGCAACCTCGCAGTGTTGCCCTGACTCGCTGGAAGATTGTGATATCACCTTGCAACCTCGAGTTTGCCATGACTCGCTGGGAAAATTGTATATCCCGCAACCTCCAGTGTTTCCCTGACTCGCTGGGAAAATTGTATATCACCGCAACCCCGCGTGTTGCCTGACTCGCTGGAAGATTGTGAATTTACCTTTCACCCCCAGTGTTGCCTGATCGCTGGAAGATTGTGTATATCCCCCCGAATCCAGTTTGCCATGACTCCTGGAAGGTGTATATCCCCTTAAACCTGCGTGTTGCCCTGACTCGCGGAAGTTTTGTATATCACCTTGCAACCCCGCGGGGGTTTCATGACTCGCTGGGAAAATTGTGTATATCACCTTGCAACCTCGCAGTGTTGCCCTGACTCGCTGGAAGATTGTGTATATCCCCGCAACCCCCATTTGCCATGACTCGCTGGAAGGTGTTATACCTTGCAACCCCCAGTGTTGCCGTCCTGGAAGATTTGTATTACCCTTCAACCTCCAGTGTTGCCATGACTCCTGAAGATTGTGTATATCACCTTGCAACCTCGCAGTGTTGTCGCTCGCTGGAAGATTGTGTATATCACCTTCAACCTCCGGGGTTATGACTCCGGAAGTTGGTTTTCCCCGCAACCCCATGTTGCCATGACTCGCTGGAAGATTGTGTATATCCCTTGCAACCTCGCAGTGTTGCCATGACTCGCTGGAAGATTGTGTATATCCCTTGCAACCTCGATGTTCCCTGACTCGCTGGAAGATTTGTATATCACCTTGAACCTCGCAGTGTTTCCCTCCTGAAGGTTTTGGTTTTCACCTTGCAACCTCGCAGTGTTGCCATGACTCGCTGGGAAAATTTTGTATATCCCCCTTTCAACCTCGCAGTGTTGTCATGACTCGCTGGAAGATTGTGGTTTTCACCTTGCAACCCGCAGTGTTGCCATGACTCGCTGGAAAATTTTGTATATCACCTTGCAACCCCCGTGGATGACTCGCTGGGAAAATTGTATATCACCTTTCAACCTCGCGTTTGCCTGACTCGCTGGAAAAGTGTATATCACCTTGCAACCCGCGTTTGCCATGTCGCTGGGAAAATTGTGTACCCTGCAACCTCGCGTGTTGCCGCTCGCTGGAAGTTGTGTATATCACCCAACCTCCAGTTTGTCATGACTCGTGGGTTTTGTTTTTCACCTTGCAACCTCGCAGTGTTGCCAGCTCCTGGAAGATTTTATTACCTTGCAACCTCCAGTGTTGCCATGACTCGCTGGGAAAATTTTGTATATCCCGCAACCTCCAGTGTTGCCATGACTCGCTGGAAAATTTTTATCACCTTGCAACCTCGCAGTGTTGCCGACTCGCTGGAAGATTGTGTATATCCCTGAACGTCGCAGTGTTGCCTGACTCCCGGAAGATTGTGTATATCCCCGAACCTCGCAGTGTTGCCATGACTCGCTGGAAGATTGTATATATCATTTCAACCTCGCGTGTTGCCATGACTCGCTGGAAGATTGTGTTTATCACCTTGCCGTCGCGGTTTTTGGGAAAAACTGAGAGGAAAAAAAAACTTTTTGGGCAGTACATAGATACTCAAATATTAAAATGGTTTGGACATTTAGAGGCTGGAAAAAAAATAGGGTGGTTTGAAGGTGCATTAATCTGTTGGGGGGGGAAAGGGGGAGGGGCGTTCTGGGGGTCGTTCTGGGGGGTCGTTCTGGGGGGCGTTCTAGGGGGGCGTTCTAGGGGTCGTTCTAGGAAAGGTTGGGGAGGGAAATGAAGTTTTGTATGAGGACATAAAAACCTGTATTAGTGAAGGAAGGGGGTTTTTGGACCCGACGTGCTGTTGGATTGACAAAGGGAACATTTTTGAAGGGTTCAGGGAAAAAGTTGGCCGACTTAGTCCTGGAGGAGGGGAAAACAGTTGTTCCCGTTTTCAAAAGGCCCTTTTCGATAGACACTTGGATTTTGTTGGGATTTTTTTGTATGTTAATTTTTGTTGTGTGGTTGTGTGGGGGGGTAATGTGTACTCTATATTGGTCAGGGGGCGGGTTTTTAAATCCCGGGCCCCCCCTTTTCTGGTCCTCTAAAGGGCCCTCCCCCATTAAAGGTCTTTTCGTACCTCTTCTTAAAACTTTTTGCTCCCCGCCTTTCCCTTCCCACCGTTTTTCCACTTCCCGACAAATCTATGACTGGGAAATATTTCCTAACATCACCCGACTCACTTGGCACAACGTCCCGTTTGTATCTCTGAAAAATTTCCCTGTCCACCTTTTTGTGTGTACTCACCCATTTGTGGGTTTCAGGATCGGGCTAACTCCTGGCCCCCCTCTTCACTATTCTACTAGGTTTTCCCCTCCCTGCTCCATGAGCTTTTCAAACCTCTCTTAAACTATGTATGGTTCCCCTCCACTCGTCACCGGCTATTCCACTTCCCGACAAATCTATGTCATAGGGTCTTCCTTCCCAAATGTGTCCCCCTTTTTTCTGTGTCCCTCTGGAACATCTTGTCTCTTCCACCTTATCTATTCCCCCAAAATATTTTATATGTCTTATCATGTCTCCCTAACCCTCCCGTCCCCCAGTGTTGTCAGGCCGATTTCCCCAACCTTTCTTCTGGCTATCCCCTAGCTCTGGGATATCTTGTTTCAAACCTTTCCCTTTTTGTAAATTTTTTTGGGGTTTACAACTTGTGGGTTCAAACTGGTGCTGCATTCCCCTTTGGGCCCAAAAATACAGATATGGGCCTGGTGTACAGAGTCTTGTTTTCCAGGCCCATGTGGCAGTTATCTGGTTGATGTGTGCCTCAGGAATTTCCATTTTATCACCCCAAAATCTTTTCCTTTAGTAAAGGGTTTTCGTCTTTGGCAACCCAGACTATCTCCGTCTGCGGTCTTCTTTACCCTTTCCCCATCTTCATGACTTTTTTGGCGGGGGTTAAATTCAAGGGCCGTTCTGGACCGGGGTTGTGCATGTCCAGGTCTCTTTTAGTCCTGCCCGATTAACTGATTTAATTCTTCTCATTAACCCATCATCTGAAACAGGACCTTCGAGTCTTCCCCTTTGTTTATATTTTCCCAAAAAAAGCCAGGTCCTAGGACTGCCCCCGGGAACCCCCCTCGTTGGGGCGCCCCCGCACCTCGTCACTACCTGACTCGTTGTTGCCTTCCTTCAGATATTCTCATCCATTCGCGCCTTTCCTGTTACGTGTGCCCCATCCTCTAGCTTTTTCTTCTCAGGAACTGTGTTCGGCCCCCCATCAACAATGGTATTAGGGAATCCCACCGGCCGGCATCAAGGGGTTAAGCATCAGACCTGATGTTTGACTGCCGGGCCGGCGTGACGTGTCATCGAGACTTCCCCCATCAACATGGGAGTCCACCAGCTCACTGATATACTACGGGTTCGAGTCAGACCTGCAGAGAGTTTCAGTGTGGTGCTGGTGACAAGCTCACTGACATACTACTGGGTTCCCGTCAGACCTGCGTGGAATTGCAGACTCATGCGGTGGTGCTGGTGATGCCTACAACAAAAGGGGAGCGGGGAGGTCACCGAATCACTATTACCTGGACGTGTACCTGGACTGTACCCGGCTGTCCCCAGACTGTACCGAGACTGTACCCGGCTGACCCGGGGTTGTTAACCCGGGGGAAATTTTTAACCGGAGTGTCAGGGTTTTTGTGGTGTATGCGGGGGGTTTTGGGCGGGGGCCGACACAGGTTAGTCTGTATTTGGTTGTCATAACGCGGGAAAAGGTTTATTAGAATGGGTTCATGATGCAAGGAAGGTGTCTTTTGGGGGAAAGAGAAGGGGGGTCGTGTGACCAAAAAAGGCGTGTCGGGGGACACCGGGGTTATGTGACACAGAGAAGGGGGTAGGGGACCCCGTGAGAAGGCGTGCCATAAGACAAGAAGTATCATGACAAGGTGTGGTAGTGTCCTGCGTGAAAAGAAAATGGCACGACAAACCCCCCGAATACTTTATTTTTTTGTGACTTTTTTCTTGACTGTGATTTTTTAAATAGGTTTTTTCACAGAATTGATTTTATGTTTTTATTCAGATTATATGCTTTTATATTAATAATATATATTTAATATAATAAAAAACTGAAATACGGTTTTAATATCCAAACAGTCGTTTATTACAAATGCTTCTTTATTTGAATAAACTGTTAACCTTTTTTTGGGCAAGAAAATGCGTCTATCCACCCCCCTCTCTTCGTGTCTTACTTCCGTTCCTTGTCTAAAACTCCAGTGGTTTTTTGATAAAAGGTTTTCCCCTGGGAAATTCAGTGTGCCTCTGGAAAAAAGTGATAACATGATAAAGTAAAAAGTTTTGGTTGGACCTGACTACTTTTTAATAGGTCGATGCCCTGCTACTTTTAAGTGGATTGAACTGCCACTGTTTGGTTGATTGGCAAGGTGGTAGGATCGGGCCCTCCATGGGCTAATAGGGCCCAAATACCCCTCTTTCATATATATATATATATATATATATATATATTTTTTATATAAAAATAATAATAATAATAATAATTAAGGGGGAGGGGGTGGAGAGGGTTTTTATTTGATAAGATAAATTGTGTTTGAAGTATAAGAAAGTTTAACGTAACTTGGGAAAGGTTGTCTGTCTTGTAACTGAAAATTTTCATGTTGAAAAATTATTTTTTTTGAGTGAATTTAATGTTGTATTAAATAACGACCAGTGTAACCATAACCAAAGGACCAAAATAACCCTGGCACCAAGGAGGACCAAAATAACCATGGGAACCAATGGGTAAGTAAACCATGGCAACCAAGGAGAAAAGTAACCATGGCAACCAAGGAGGACCAGAAGTAACCTCAACCAAGGTGGACCAGAAATAAACATGGCACCAAGGTGGACCAGGTAACCATTGGAACCAAAGGGGGAAAATAACCATGGCAACCAAGGAGGCCAAGTAACCAGGCCAAGGTGGACCCGAGGTAACCATAGCAACCAAGGAGGACCAGAAATAACCATGGGACCCAAGGGGGACCCGAGGTAACCCTAGCAACAAGGAGGACCGAAGTAACCGGCACCAAGGTGGGATTCCATGCAACCAAGGGGGACATGAAAACCGGCACAAGGTGGACCGAGGTAACCATGCAACTAAGGGGGACCCAAAATAACCAGGGAACCCAAGGTGGACCAGGAACCATATCAACCAAAGGGGGACCAGAAGTAACCATGGCAACCCAAAGGGGGACCCGAGGCCATGGCAACCAAGGGGGCCCAGAGGGAACCATAGCAACCAAAGGGGGACCCGGGGTAACCATGGCAACCCAAAGGGGGACCCGAGGTCCATCACCAAAGGGGGACCAGAGGTAACCATGGCAACCAAGGAGGAAAGGGAACCATGCAACCAAGGTGGACCCGAGGTAACCATGGCAACCAAGGAGGACCCGGGAACCATGGCAACCAAAGGGGGACCAATCATGGCCCAAGGAACCCGAGGTAACCCAACCCAAGGGGGACCCCAGGTAACCATGGCAACCAAGGAGGACCCGGGGAAACCCTGGGAACCAAGGGGGACCCGGTCCCTGGCAACAAGGTGGACCCGGGTAACCCTGGCAACCCAAAGGGGGACCCGAAGCCATGGCAACCAAAAGGGGGACCCGGAGGTAACCATGCAACAGGGGGACCGAAGTAACCATAACCAAGGTGGACCCGAGGTAACCATAGCAACCAAGGAGGACCGAAATAACCTGGCAACAAGGTGGACCCCAGGTAACCATAGCAACCAAGGAGGACCAGAAGTAACCATGGGGCCCCGGGGGACCCAGGGCCTGGGAACCAAAAGGGGGGACCCCGGGGAACCATGGCAACCAAGGGGGACCAGGGAACCAAAGGGAAAGGGGGGCCCGAGGGAACCTGGGGCCCCCCCAAGGGGGCCAGATGGCCCAAAGTTGACAAAGGAAAAGGGTTTGGGGTTTCCCTTTGCGTGTCAAAAGTTTTCGTTTTCACGAATTGATAACTTGTAGTTTTTTTTTCCCGTATGAACTTCCCAAATGTTTTCTCTGTCTCTCTCTTTTTGTTTTTTTTTCCCCCTCTCTTTCCTCTCTCTCTCTCTCTCTCTTTCCCCCTTTTCCCCCTTTTCCCCCTCTCTCTCTCTCTCTCCTCTCTCTCTTCTCCTCCCTCCCCCCTCTCCCTCTTCCCCCCCTCCTTCCCTCCCCCCCTCTTTTCTCTCTCTCTCCCCCCCTTCCCCTCCTCCTCTCTCCCTCCCCCCCCCTCTCTCCCTCCCCCTCTCTCTCTCTCTCTCTCTCTCCTCCCCTCTCTCTTCTCCTCCCCCCTCTCTTCCCCCCCCTCTCTTTTCCCCCCCCCTCCCTCTCTCTCTCTCCCCCCCTCTCTCTCCCCTCCCCCCCTCCCTTTCCCCTCCCCCTCTCTCTCTCCCCTCTCTCTCCCTCCCCCCCCCTGGGATCACCAGCTTTCACTGATTGCTGGGGGGGTTTTGTGTGTGTGTGTGTGTGTGTGTGTGTGTGTGTGTGTCATGAACACATACATAATTAAACACTGGAGATGAAAAAGAGATGTTTCTGTTAATAATTAATGGGGCTTTTCCAAAACAACATCAACAACATCAACAGTAACAAAAAACGGGAGCAAACAACAGTAACAAAAACCCCAAAAAAGAATAACAACAACTGTTGTGCTTTCTTTTTCCCCCCTTACAGTTGTTTTTCTCACCTTTTTAAATTTTTAAACATCTAAAAAGGGGTTTGGGGGGGAGTTGAACGTGACTATCGTGG
>WNWK01043333.1:0-15549 GCA_009830355.1 Cherax destructor
TTAATTTTTTTCTTCTAAATTTCGAGTTCCTCCTCTCTAATGTCTGGTTCAGTCGTCTACAACTTGTTAGACATCATGGAATCTTGGTTCAGAAGACATCTACATGACCTTCTCACGGCTACTACTACTGCTACAACCACTACTCCCATGGGAACCCGCCTACCAGTGACTATGCCTCGTCTGCTACCCGTCCCTTTCCACCTGACGCCAGTATATAGCGTCCAGCCTCCTTGCCTGTGTTCCAGAACCTCCACGACTACGGTGTCTTCACACCAACACCAAGACTGAGGACTGATTACCTCATCTTCTGTATACAGTTATGCTGTCTTCCAATTATGTCCAAGAATTTGTATTGATAAAGCCACTGGTGGGCGAAACGTCTACAGTAAAGATACCCAGATGTTGCACATGCGTCTAATTTTCATTTTATCAAATAAGTTCACTATAACACTTATCAATGAACTCAGCCTATAATTTAAAGGGCCTTTCCTGTCACCTTCTTTAAATAAAAACACAATATATGCCATTTTTCTTATGTTTGCTAATTTGTCTTCATGTAGTGAAATAAAGAAAATCAAAAAGTGGGTAACCTAACTCAATTGATCATTTTAATAAGACAAAATGAAATGCAGTCTTCTTCCTTCCTTCCACACTCAGTAATTTCTGTCAGAAAGAATCTCATTTAAAATATAATTTTTCCCAGTTTGGTTTCAGCTAGACGAACTATATCAGGCTTCATTTCATCATAACATCACAGTTTCTCCAAAATGTATTATTCTAAATTTTCGACCTTTTTACCATTTATTTCAATATTTTCGCCAACCTTGTAGTAGTTCCTTTGAGAAACTTGTGTTTATGAATTCAATTATATTGAAAAGGGTGTTAAACACCGGCAAGTATATCGTTGAGACCATGGAGCTGAAACTTCTCCAGGCTGAGGGACTGACTAACTTGTTCCAGACCATGGAGCTGAACACTTCTCAGGCTGAGGACTGACTACTTGTTCCAGACCATGGAGCTGAACACTTCTCCAAGCTGAGGACGACACTTGTTCCAGACCATGGAGCTGAACCTTCTCCAGGCTGAGGGGCTGACCACCTTGTTCAGACCATGGAGCTGAACCTTCTCCCTGGCTGAGGGACTGACCACCTTGTTCCAGACCATGAGCTGAACCTCCTCTCCCAGGGGCTGAGGGACTGACCACCTTGTTCCAGACCATGGAGCTGAACTCTTCTCCAGGCTGAGGGACTGACCACCTTGTTCCAGACCATGGAGCTGAATCTTCTTCTCCAGGCTGAAAGGGAGCTGACCACCTTGTTCCAGACCATGGAGCTGAACTTCTCCAGGCTGAGGGACTGACCACCTTGTTCCAGACCATGGAGCTGAACTCTTCTCCAGGCTGAGGGACTGACCACCTTGTTCCAGACCATGGAGCTGGACTCTTCTCAGGCTGAGGGACTGACCACCTTGTTCCAGACCATGGAGCTGATCTCTTCTCCAGGCTGAGGGACTGACTACCTTGTTCCAGACCAGAGCTGAACTCTTTCCCGCTGAGGCTGACACCTTGTCCAGCCTGGGTACTCTTCTCAGGCTGAGGGACTGACACCTTGTTCCAGACCATGGAGCTGAACTCTTCTCAGGCTGAGGGACTGACCACCTTGTTCCAGACCATGGAGCTGAACTCTTCTCCAGGCTGAGGGACTGACCACCAGGGGTTCTTCCAGACCATGGAGCTGAACTCTTCTCTAGGCAGGAGGGACTGACCACCTTGTGACCAGACCATGGAGCTGAACTCTTCTCTAGGCAGAGGGACTGACCACCTTGTACCAGACCATGGTGTGATGAGTCGTGTGCTGTGAGGTCTACCTAAGCAGCCACCTGCCCTTCGTAAATAGCTGTCAGACACGCCTCTCGGCTTAAGTCTCAGGTCTTTTGTCTTTTGGACTAGCGTCATGTTTCGGCGTCAGGTCAAAGCACATGGTGCACTCCTCATTGGGGGATGCTTGTTGACCATAAAGGCCGAGGGAACAACTAGAGGGGTGATTCTGGCGGAGCTCTGGCCTGTGTGCGGAGCTCTGGGCTGGAGACATTCGGGCAGAGCTCTGGCCTGTGTGCAGAGCTCTGGGCACGAGATTCTAGCAGGCGCTGCCGGTGTGCAGAGCTCTGGGGAGAGAGCTGCTGTAGAGTCTCTGGAGGAGACTGTTGGAGACACTGGGCAGGTTCTGTTGGAGCAGGTCTTGGGACCTGTGGCTAGAAGGTGACTGAGTTCCTGTGGTGAACTGTCCTCTGAACTATATTGTAAGTTATATTCTGTTTCGTCAGTTGATTGTATTCCCTGTCTCCCTGCTTATATGTACAATCCCCATTTATCTAGACCCAATAGTGTTCTCCTGTTCCCAAATATATTATTATACAAGGACCTAAATAAACTGTGTTTGAGTGGAATAGTAATATTCCTGTCCCCATTATTCTTTATGCTTATACTTTATTATTATATTTTTATTTTAGGTAGAGAGGGTGAGTAGTGTTAGGTGGTAATGAGAGGTGATGGTTTGGGACCAGTGACCTCACATTACTGCCGCTCCTTCCACCTCACCTCTCCTGCCTACTCACTCCCTCCCTTTACCCCTATTCCCCAATTACCCTTAATATTCCTTACCCCCTACATGACATGGTGTCTAAGCGGTGGTGGTTCTTATTATTTTTATAGTAGGAACCAGTCCCATTGCCTTTGACTGCTCGGTTATATTTGTGTTATGCTACCATTTGCCACCATTTTTTTTGTTTGTAAAGTTCAAGTAAATATCTGTGTGATATTATAATCCAAGTGACCTAAGCTGACCCTTTTTGACCCGGGTCTGAGTAATTGTGTGGTTGTAATATTATATTTGGTGGAGTTGTGTGTTGGTTTGGGATAAATGGTGGAGGTTGGAGTGTTTTGTGGACTTGTGGGACGCAATTACTGGCCGAAATTGAATATTTACAGAGAAACAGAAGTCACCCAGTCACCCAGCCCGCCTTGGAAGAATCACCACAACTGTCACCCATTGAAGAGCTGGCTCTCATGGTCCCCAGCTGATGTGCCTAGTCACCCAGCTGATGTGCCTCCAGTCATCCAGCTGATGTGCTCCAGTTGCTGTATTGCTGCCCTGGTCTGTCATCCATTGTAGTGGGTGTCACCCACCTTGTGACCATCACCCACTGACCGGAGTTCCCGCAGTTGCCAGGGATGGTGACCGCACCTCTGTTAATGACCAGTGACCTCACCTCACTCACCTTGAGCATCTGACCCAGCCTTTACTGCTGATGTCGGCTGCTTATGATGCTGCGGTTTACTGAGGCGAGGCTCTGGCTGCTCTATGCTAGCTCTGCTGCCTATGCTGAGACTGGGTCTGTGTGCTGCTGCCTGCCTGCATGTGACGCTGAGATGCTGGGTGTGTCTGTGCTGCTGATGCTGGGGCCGTGCTGCGATGCTGTAGCCATGCTGCGATGCTGTAGCCGTGCTGCGATGCTGTAGCCGTGCTGCGATGCTGTAGCCGTGATGCGATGCTGTGGCGGTCTGTGATGCGCGTGCTGCCTAGCTCAGGAGATGATGGCGGTGATGTGCAGTGGGTATGAGAGATTCTGTCTGGTGTCAGGACAAGAGAATCTACTATGAAGGAGCTGCCATCCTCGGAGATGTGGAAGGACGCGAGCCGTGGGGATGGACTCCAGCTGCTGGGACCAGCGTGCTGCCATGGGTGGTATGGAGGTGTATGCTGTCATGCTGGCCACCCTGTACGACCAGTATGGGGTGTCCTGCCAGCCATGAGAGACAATTAAGAGTGTGAGATGTTCCCAGCCTTCTCTGACTTGCCAGAAGTGTTAGTGTTACCTGGGTGGAATAAGGTGACCTTGGAAACGGTCAAGTGATCATGTCTACCTTGTTTTATGAGGCCAGTGAATCTAGTAGTGGCATGGATAATGGTGGGTTTTAGCTGCGATGCTTGCCTATCTCGATTTTCAGATGTTGAAGTGTGTATGGAAGTGTGTAACATACGACCTTGGTGGTCGTGATGTGGTCCAGTTCAGTTACTTGAAAGGAATGCAACCTTGGAGCAGTTTTCACGCCAAAGAAGCCTAGAGAGGTTTGGCCCAATGGTTAACGTGCGATGGTGACTAGCACCGGCTAGTGCATTTCTAGTAGAAGTAGGGAAGGCACTGGAGCCAGATATTTAGTTTTAAGGAGAAATGACGGGTGGAGGCTTTCACGAGAGCAACTTTATGCTGGTCACCTGCGAGGTGTACTGATTATGCTGCCTTTGGTAGTTGAGAAGGCTGACGGAAAATATGTAGTTGAATACTTTTATATTATGTTATGTGTAATTTTGTCTTTGTATTGTAATGTAATTAAGGGTTTAGGATTAAAATAGTCTAATAACTTAGGACAAATTGTCCTAGTTCTCAGATATTTTAAAGTGGGGGACAAAGGGGGATGTGATGTAGTCAGTGTGCTGTGAGGTCTACCTAAGCAGCCACACCTGCCCTTCGTAAATAGCTGTCAGACACGCCTCTCGGCTTAAGTCTCAGGTCTTTTGTCTTTTGGACTAGCGTTATGTTTCGGCGTCAGGTCAAAGCACATGGTGCACTCCTCATTGGGGGGATGCTTGGTTGACCATATAAGGTCGAGGGAACAACTAGAGGGGGACATTCTGGCGGAGCTCTGGCCTGTGTGCAGAGCTCTGGTTGGACTGGAGATTTCTAGCAGAGCGGCTGCCGGTGTGCAGAGCTCTGGGAGAGAGCTGCTGTAGAGTCTCTGGAGGAGACTGTTGGATACACTGGGCAGAGTTCTGTTGGAGCAGGTCTTGGGACCTGTGGCTAAAATGTGACTGAGTTGCTGTGGTGAACTGTCCTCTGAACTATATTGTAAGTTATATTCTGTTTCGTCAGTTAATTGTATTCCCTGTCTCCCCGCTTATATGTACAATCCCCATTTATCTAAACCCTCCGGTTCCCAAATATATTATTGTACAAGGACTTAAATAAACTGTGTTTGAGTGGAATAGTAATATTCACTGTCCCGTTATATGCTTATACTTTATTTTATTATATTTTATTTTAGGTAGAGAGAGGGTGGTAAATGTGCTGGTAATGAGAGGTGATGGTGTAGTCACCAGTGACCTCACATTACATCCGCTCCTGTCAACCTCACCTCTCCTGCCTACTCCTCCCACCCTTTACCCCCTATATTCCGATTATCCCCAGTTTCCTTACCCCCCTACATGACAATGGAGCTGATCTCTTCTCAAGGCTGAGGGACTGACCACCTTGTTCCAGACCATGGAGCAGAACTCTTCTACAAGGCTGAGGGACTGACCACCTTGTTCCAGACCATGGAGCTGAACTCTTCTCCAGGCTGAGGGGCTGACCACCTTGTTCCAGACCATGGAGCTGAACTCTTCTCCAGGCTGAGGGACTGACCACCTTGTTCCAGACCATGGAGCTTGACTCTTCTCCAGGCTGAGGGACTGACCACCTTGTTCCCGACCTGGAGCTGGACTCTTCTCAGGCTGAGGGATTGACCACTTGTTCCAGACCATGGGCTGAACTCTTCTCCAGGCTGAGGGACTGACTACCTTGTTCCAGACCATGGAGCTGATCTCTTCTCCATGCTGAGGCACTGATTACCTTGCTCCAGACCATGGAGCTGAGGGACTGACCACCTTGTTCCAGATCATGGAGCTGGACTCTTCTCAGGCTGAGGGACTGACCACCTTGTTCAATACCATGGAGCTGGACTCTTCTCCATGCTGAGTGTGAGGGAAAAGTGGTTGTAAATAAGGTAACGGTTGTTCAGTCAGCCGGGAGCATTATTAACGACTTACAGCCAGCACTACCATCTAGCGGACTGGGGTTAAACTCTTGTTCCCGATTGTCTGAGGGTTTTTACTTTCTACTCCTGGTAGTATGACTCTTACCTGGTGTCGGTTGGGAAGTGGAAAGTCACTTCACCTTCACTCTTCTCCGAATCAGGTAAGGCAATCTACCAGGGTATTTCTTTGTTTGATTATTATGTTTTCTTTGGTTACCAGTAGTGACTTGGTCATCTTGAAACACCTTTTTTTATCTTAAATGTTTTAAGACTTATGGTAACCAGAATATTTTCTTTATTATCAGCTCTGCCGCTGGACTGATTCTCCCGGACAGACCATGACTTACGAACAAGATTTCCCTGGACTTAACGGGAATTCCACAACAACTCCTTAGTTTCTAACTTGTGTGCGTTAGAGGGGGTTGCTGAAGATCTCATCTCCTTTGGATACCTACAGTGTGGTATTTCAACCTAGTGGTCCCAGGAGATTCACCATCTACTCCGGAGACATACCACCTACAGAAGACAACCATCATCTATTCTCCCCCTCTCCGGTTTTACCTCTGTCTCACCAACAGACCTGAACCACAACGGATATATTTCTTTTTTATTTCTATTTAATTTTATATTAAAATCCAGAAAAAAACATCTTATTATATATATCCTTCGGTTTACTATTATTTATTAATTTTTTTTGATGGTTCACCTGGTTGTGAGTATTACATTTAAGGTTGAAAAGGGTGAGTTCGTTAAGGTGTCAAGTCATTATTGGTAGTCTAGAGGACTTGCCTGTGTTTTGGTTCTTAGGTTGGGTTTAGAAGTTTACTCATTTTTGTTGGACCTGAGGAACTTCCATAATAACCCCTCCTGTGTGAACCGTGTTCATTTATCTTAGTGAAGGCTTTTGAGCCCACTAGATTTGCTTCCAAGTGGAAATAGTATTTCATTTTCTTCTTTGGGAAGGTTTAGAAAGTGTGCGGACGAGATCCCTTTTTTGAAACAGTCGTTTCAGTTGTTAATTTAAGATCGACTTGTTTGGTTTGTATTATATTTTCTTACTATGGATTCGTTAGATTTCTGGTTAAGGGCTGGAAAAGACATGGGATTTACAGGCCAGAATCTTGATAGTTATATTACCGCCAAAATGGCTTTAGCCAGACAGGAAGAAGAGAAAAAGGAACAGGAAAGACTAGTTCGAGAAGAGAAAAAGGAACAGGAAAGACTAGTTCGAGAAGAGAAAAAGGAACAGGAAAGACTAGCTCGAGAAGAGAAAAAGGAACAGGAAAGAATAGCTCGAGAAAAGAAAGGATTGCTGGTGAGGACAAAAGAGAACAGGAAAGGGTTGCTAGAGAAGACAGAGTTCAGGCAAGGGAAGTAGCCTTCAAGATGAAGGAGATTGAAGAAAAGGCAAAGCAGAGGGAGTTAGAATAGTTAAGGTTGGAATTAGAAGCCAAGAAGGTAGAGCTATCTAAGCATAAAATAGATGAAGGGGTACTAGAATACCCTACCCACGAATCTAATATTAGGATGTCTCAAATTCCACCTTTCACAGAGCAGGATGACATCCGGCATATATCACCAGATTCGAGAACACTGCCACACTCTGTGAGTGGCACTCATTGAACTACAAGGCTTGGATTACTTCTATCAGGTACAGCTTTAAACGTAAATTCCACCTTACCAGCTGACTAATCACTGATTATCCTCTTAGAAAGCTATCTTACAGGCTTTCAAGAAGACCACCCATCATTACAGGTCTGAGTTTCGGCACACTAAAATATCCCCCAAACAGAATTATATGCAGTATCTGACAACACTTTTCAGATTGTTTGATTGTTGGATTGATAGTGCCGAAGTTGAACATGACTTTGATTCATTACGCGACCTGATGGTAAGAGAGCAATTTCTCTCTTCTGTTAACTCTGACTTACGTATTTTTATTAAGGAACGCGACGTTCACACAGCTTCTGAAATGGCACAAGCGGCAGATATATATGCCTGCGCTCATAATAACTACCCTAAAGAGAGTAGTGGATATAAATCTGTTGCACCTAAACAATCTGTGTTATCCAAACCCTTTTCCTCTGATAAATTTCCAGTAAAATGTTATAACTGTAACGAATTGGGACACAGACGTCCAGACTGTCCCAAGAAAAAAGGTGAGAATATTGGAACATGTTTCACCGAAGCTAATATTAACGCACCTTTTAGTGAAGGTACTGTTAATGGCATGAAGGTATCCACCATTCTTAGAGATACTGGGTGTTCTTGTATTATAGTCTCAAGTAAACTCTTTCCTAACTTAGATTCAACTCGGTATAAAAGTACTAAATTAACTGACTACTTAGGAAGAAGTGATGTGTTTCCTACTCTCAGATGTTTCATTAAGTGCAAATGGTTTACTGGTTGGGTAGAAGCAGTGGTGCCCCAATAACTTCATGTTCTGTTTTGGTTGGGAACATAGAAGGGGCGACCTTCCCATCCGAAGTAGACTGTGTAAGGTTTTCAAATGATTCCGGAAAAGATAAACTTTATACTTCTGTTTCTTCCTAGAATCTCCAGAAGTGATTAATCAGGATAACTCAACTCAGAGTTCGGATAATCGTGAAGCTCCTGGAAAAACCTTAGAGAAGCAGTCATCTAAACCAATCTGCACAGAAACTGAGGAAATACCACAGGTGACTGAATCTTCCACACAACTGGACTTGGTTAAAGTCCTTACCAGAGCTCAATCTAAGGTAAAACCAAACCATCCTTTAGTTCTTTCAAAAGTAAACCTATTGATCTGTCACACCTAGATTTGGAAGATCTCCAGAAGACTTGTCCTTCCCTAGAGAAAACCCGAAAGCTAGCATTAAATGGCAACGTATTTAAAAGAAAAAACCTTACGTACAAATTTGAGTTCAAGGGTAATCTTTTATAAAGGACTATAGTAACCTCTGACAATCCCAACTATGTTGGAAGAAGTCTATTGGTCATCCCCAGGGATTGTCGTAAGGCTATTATAAGAAGTACGCATGAAGAAACAGTCTCGGGCCATATTACACGTCGGAGGACCTTAGACACGATCAGAGAATTGTACTTCTGGCCGGGGATGTCCTCCGACATTTATAAATTCTGTAAAGCCTGTCCAGTTTGTCTACCTTACTTTCAAAAAGGTGGAACTAAAAGTCCCAAAATTTTCAAGCAAGCCACTAAAATATTTGATGGGGCATATACTCAGTGGAGAAGGAATGTTATGCCACAATATCATCATATAAATCTAAAGCCTGGTATCTCGTGCTCTCGTACCCACTTTGCAGATTGGCGGAGCCGAGGTCATATACCTAATACTTTTCCCTCTGGTGTTAACTTATTGCCTCCGACCATAAGTTTTGGAAGGGGGGTAGTGTGAGGGAAAAGTGGTTTGACAACCTTACACAGATTAATTCAAGTGAAGGTTTTGAGCCCACTAGATTTACTTCCAAGTTGAAAATAGTATTCATTTTCTTTGTGAAGGTTTAGAAAGTGTGCGGACGAGGTCCCTCTTTTGAAACAGTCGTTTCAGTTGTTAATTTAAGATCAGGGAAACGCCTTCCCCTTAACAAAATATTGATGGAAAAAATTAATAAATAATAGTAAACCGAAGGATATATATAATAAGATGGTTTTTTCTGGATTTTAATATAAAATTAAATAGAAATAAAAAAGAAATATATCCGTTGTGGTTCAGGTCTGTTGGAGAGACAGGAGGTAATAACCGGAGAGGGGGAGAATAGATGATGGTTGTCTCTGTAGGTGGTATGTCTCCGGAGTAGATGGTGAATCTCCTGGGACCACTAGGTTGAAATAGCACACTTTAGGTATCGAAAGGGAGATGAGATCTTCAGCAACACCCTCTAACGCACACAAGTTAGAAACTAGAGAGAGGAGTTGTTGTGGAATTCCCGTTAAGTCCAGGGAAATCTTGCTCGTAAGTCATGCGTCTGTCCTGGAGAACCAGTCCAACGGCAGAGCTGATTCGGAGAAGAGTCCAGACCATGGAGCTGGACTCTCCTCCAGGCTGAGGGACTGACCACCTTGTTCCAGACCATGGAGCTGGACTCTTCTCCAGGCTGAGGGACTGACCACCTTGTTCCAGACCATGGAGCTGGACCCTTCTCCAGGCTGAGGGACTGACCAACTTGTTCCAGACAATGGAGCTAAACTCTTCTCCAGGCTGAGGGACTGACAACCTTGTTCCAGATCATGGAGCTTAACTCTTCTCCAGGCTGAGGGACTGACCACCTTGTACCAGACCATGTAGCTGAACTCTTCTCCAGGCTGAGGGACTGACCACCTTGTACCAGACCATGGAGCTGAACTCTTCTCCAGGCTGAGGGACTGACCACCTTATTCCAGACAATGGAGCTGAACTCTTCTCCAGGTTGAGGGACTGACTACCTTGTTCCAGACCATGGAGCTGAACTCTTCTCATTGGCTGAGGGACTGACTACCTTGTTCCAGACCATGGAGCTGAACTCTTCTCTAGGCTGAGGGACTGACTACCTTGTTCCAGACCATGGAGCTGAACTATTCTCCAGGCTGAGGGACTGACCACCTTGTTCCAGACCATGGACCTGATCTCTTCTCCAGGCTGAGGGACATATTACCTTGCTCCAGACCATGGAGCTGAACTCTTCTCCAAGCTGAGGGACTGACCACCTTGTTCCAGATCATGGAGCTGGACTATTCTCCAGGCTGAGGGACTGACCACCTTGTTCCCGACCATGGAGCTGGACTCTTCTCCAGGCTGAGGGACTGACCACCTTGTTCCAGACCATGGAGCTGGACTCTTCTCCAGGCTGAGGGACTGACCACCTTGTTCCAGACCATGGAGCTGGACTCTTCTCCAGGCTGAGGGATTGACCACCTTGTTCCAGACCATGGAGCTGAACTCTTCTCCATGCTGAGGGACTGATTACCTTTCTCCAGACCATGGAGCTGAACTCTTCTCCAAGCTGAGGGACTGACCACCTTGTTCCAGATCATGGAGCTGGACTCTTCTCCAGGCTGAGGGATTGACCACCTTGTTCCAGACCATGGAGCTGGACTTTTCTCCATGCTGAGGAACTGAAACCTTGTTCCAGACCATGGAGCTGGACTCTTCTCCAGGCTGAGGGACTGACCACCTTGTTCCAGACCATGGAGCTGGACTCTTCTCCAGGCTGAGGGACTGACCACCTTGTTCCAGACCATGGAGCTGGACTCTTCTCCAGGCTGAGGGACTGACCACCTTGTTCCAGACCATGGAGCTGGACTCTTCTCCAGGCTGAGGGATTGTCCACTTTGTTCCAGACCATGGAGCTGAACTCTTCTCCATGCTGAGGGACTGATTACTTTCTCCAGACCATGGAGCTGAACTCTTCTCCAATGAGACTGACCACTGTTCCAGATCATGGAGCTGACTCTTCTCAGGCGGGATTGCCACCTTGTTCCAGACCATGGAGCTGGACTTTTCTCCATGCTGAGGAACTGAACACCTTGTTCCAGACCATGGAGCTGGACTCTTCTCCAGGCTGAGGGACTGACCACCTTGTTCCAGACCATGGAGCTGGACTCTTCTCCAGGCTGAGGGACTGACCAACTTCTTCCAGACAATGGAGCTAAACTCTTCTCCAGGCTGAGGGACTGACCACCTTGTTCCAGATCATGGAGCTTAACTCTTCTCCAGGCTGAGGGACTGACCACCTTGTACCAGACCATGGAGCTGAACTCTTCTCCAGGCTGAGGGACTGACCACCTTGTACCAGACCATGGAGCTGAACTCTTCTCCAAGCTGAGGGACTGACCATCTTATTCCAGACAATGGAGCTGAACTCTTCTCCAGGCTGAGTGTGAGGGAAAAGTGGTTGTAAATAAGGTAACGGTTGTTCAGTCAGCCGGGAGCATTATTAACGAGTTACAGCCAGCACTACCATCTAGCGGACTGGGGCTAAACTCTTGTTCCCGGTTGTCTGAGGGTTTTTACTTTCTACTCCTGGTAGTATGACTCTTACCTGGTGTGGGTTGGGGAGTGGAAAGTCAGTTCACCTTCACTCTTCTCCGAATCAGGTAAGGCAATCTACCAGGAGTATTTCTTTTGTTTGATTATTATGTTTTCTTTGGTTACCAGTAGTGACTTGGTCATCTTGAAACACCTTTTTCTATCTTAAATGTTTTAAGACTTATGGTAACCAGAATATTTTCTTTATTATCAGCTCTGCCGCTGGACTGATTCTCCAGGACATACGCATGACTTACGAGCAAGATTTCCCTGGACTTAACGGGAATTCCACAACAAATCCTCTCTAGTTTCTAACTTGTGTGCGTTAGAGGGTGTTGCTGAAGATCTCATCTCCCTTTGGATACCTACAGTGGGGTATTTCAACCTAGTGGTCCCAGGAGATTCACCATCTACTCCGGAGACATACCACCTACAGAGAGACAACCATCATCTATTCTCCCCCTCTCCGGTTATTACCTCCTGTCTCACCAACAGACCTGAACCACAACGGATATATTTCTTTTTTATTTCTATTTAATTTTATATTAAAATCCAGAAAAAAACATCTTATTATATATATCCTTCGGTTTACTATTATTTATTAATTTTTTTTGATGGTTCACCTGGTTGTGAGTATTACATTTAAGGTTGAAAAGGGTGAGTTCGTTAAGGTGTCAAGTCATTATTGGTAGTCTAGAGGACTTGCCTGTGTTTTGGTTCTTAGGTTGGGTTTAGAAGTTTACTCATTTTTGTTGGACCTGAGGAACTTCCATAATAACCCCTCCTGTGTGAACCGTGTTCATTTATCTTAGTGAAGGCTTTTGAGCCCACTAGATTTGCTTCCAAGTGGAAATAGTATTTCATTTTCTTCTTTGGGAAGGTTTAGAAAGTGTGCGGACGAGGTCCCTTTTTTGAAACAGTCGTTTCAGTTGTTAATTTAAGATCGACTTGTTTGGTTTGTATTATATTTTCTTACTATGGATTCGTTAGATTTCTGGTTAAGGGCTGGAAAAGACATGGGATTTACAGGCCAGAATCTTGATAGTTATATTACCGCTAAAATGGCTTTAGCCAGACAGGAAGAAGAGAAAAAGGAACAGGAAAGACTAGCTCGAGAAGAGAAAAAGGAACAGGAAAGAATAGCTCGAGAAAAAGAAAGGATTGCTCGCGAGGACAAAAGAGAACAGGAAAGGGTTGCTATAGAAGACAGAGTTCAGGCAAGGGAAGTAGCCTTCAAGATGAAGGAGATTGAAGAAAAGGCAAAGCAGAGGGAGTTAGAACAGTTAAGGTTGGAATTGGAAGCCAAGAAGGTAGAGCTATCTAAGCATAAAATAGATGAAGGGGTACTAGAATACCCTACCCATGAATCTAATATTAGGATGCCTCAAATACCACCTTTCACAGAGCAGGATGACATCGCGGCATATATCACCATATTCGAGAACACTGCCACACTCTGTGAGTGGCCCTTGAACTACAAGGCTTGGATTACTTCTATCAGGTACAGCTTTAAACGTAAATTCCACCTTACCAACTGACGTAATCACTGATTATCCTCTACTTAAGAAAGCTATCTTACAGGCTTTCAAGAAGACCACCCATCATTACAGGTCTGAGTTTCGGCACACCAAAATATCCCCCAATCAGAATTATATGCAGTATCTGACAACACTTTTCAGATTGTTTGATTGTTGGATTGATAGTGCCGAAGTTGATCATGACTTTGATTCATTACGCGACCTGATGGTAAGAGACCAATTTCTCTCTTCTGTTAACTCTGACTTACGTATTTTTAATAAGGAACGCGACGTTCACACAGCTTCTGAAATGGCACACGCGGCAGATATATATGCCTGCGCTCATAATAACTACCCTAAAGAGCGTAGTGGATATAAATCTGTTGCACCTAAACAATCTGAGTTATCCAAACCATTTTCCTCTGAAAATTTCCAGTAAAATGTTATAACTGTAACGAATTGGGACACAGACGTCCAGACTGTCCCAAGAAAAAAGGTGAGAATATTGGAACATGTTTCACCGAAGCTAATATTAACGCACCTTTTAGTGAGGGTACTGTTAATGGCATGAAGGTATCCACCATTCTTAGAGATACTGGGTGTTCTTGTATTGTTATTTCGAGTAAACTCTTTCCTAACTTAGATTCAACTCGGTATAAAAGTACTAAATTAACTGACTATTTAGGAAGAAGTGATGTTTCCTACTCTCAAATGTTTTATTAACTGCGAATGGTTTACTGGTTGGGTAGAAGCAGTGGTGGCCCCAATAACTTCATGTTCTGTTTTGGTTGGGAACATAGAAGGGGCGACCTTCCCATCTGAATTAGACTGTGTAAGGTTTCCAAATGATTCCGGAAAAGATAAACTTTATACTTCTGTTTCTTCCCTAGAATCTCCAGAAGTGATTAATCAGGATAACACAACTCAGAGTTCGGATAATCGTGAAGCTCCTGGAAAAACCTTAGAGAAGCAGTCATCTAAACCAATCTGCACAGAAACTGAGGAAATACCACAGGTGACTGAATCTTCCACACAACTGGACTTGGTTAAAGTCCTTACCAGAGCTCAATCTAAGGTAAAACCAAACCATCCTTTAGTTCTTTCAAAAAGTAAACCTATTGATCTGTCACACCTAGATTTGGAAGATCTCCAGAAGACTTGTCCTTCCCTGAGAAAACCCGAAAGCTAGCATTAAATGGCAACGTATTTAAAAGAAAAACCTTACGTACAAATTTGAGTTCAAGGGTAATCTTTTATAAAGGACTATAGTAACCTCTGACAATCCCAACTATGTTGGAAGAAGTCTATTGGTCATCCCCAGGGATTGTCGTAAGGCTATTATAAGAAGTACGCATGAAGAAACAGTCTCGGGCCATATTACACGTCGGAGGACCTTAGACACGATCAGAGAATTGTACTTCTGGCCGGGGATGTCCTCCGACATTTATAAATTCTGTAAAGCCTGTCCAGTTTGTCTACCTTACTTTCAAAAAGGTGGAACTAAAAGTCCCAAAATTTTCAACAGCCACTGAAATATTTGATGGGGCATATACTCAGTGGAGAAGGAATGTTATGCCACAATATCATCATATAAATCTAAAGCCTGGTATCTCGTGCCTTCCCACTTTGCAGATTGGCGGAGCCGAGGTCATATACCCAATACTTTTCCTCTGGTGTTAACTTATTACCTCCGACCATAAGTTTTGGAAGGGGGTAGTGTGAGGGGAAAAATGGTTTGACAACCTTACAGTTAATTCAAGTGAAGGTTTTGAGCCCACTAGATTTACTTCCAAGTTGAAAATAGTATTCATTTTCTTTGTAGGTTTAGAAAGTGTGCGGACGAGGTCCTCTTTTGAAACAGTCGTTTCAGTTGTTAATTTAAGATCAGGAAACGCCTTCGAACAAAATATTGATGGAAAAAATTAATAAATAATAGTAAACCGAAGGATATATATAATAAGATGTTTTTTGGATTTTAATATAAAATTAAATAGAAATAAAAAAGAAATATATCCGTTGTGGTTCAGGTCTGTTGGAGAGACGGAGGTAATAACCGGAGGGGGAGAATAGATGATGGTTGTCTCTGTAGGTGGTATGTCTCCGGAGTAGATGGGAGTCTCCTGGGACCACTAGGTTGAAATACCACCTGTAAGGGATCCAAAGGGAGATGAGATCTT
>WNWK01043334.1:0-15549 GCA_009830355.1 Cherax destructor
ACTCTGCCCAGCCGCAGTGTGGAAAATATTGGTATTTTCCGAAAGTTGTAATTGATAAACTTTCCAATATGAACAGATATCCTTAATGTACCGCTGGTACATGGGGGTATGTAATAGAGAACCATCATACCAGCGGGGAGGAAGCGGGAAGAGGCTGGGCAGGGAGAGGTAGAGGGAATGGGCAGTGAGTGGACAGCCAGCCTACCCATCAGAGTTCAAGTCGGTATGGCCAGTAAAATTTGGAGATTCCGCCCCCCAAATCGGATTTAATTACCTCCTTTCGTAATGTGGAGGAATATCCAGTGACGCGGGGAATATCAAGTGGGACAATCGGTCCAGGAGGTCCAGTAATCGGACAATAATTGTGAAATAAGGTGCCGCCGGCAGTGACGGCCATAGGCCTATTTGAACTGAGTGAAATGACCATACGGCAGGATAAAGTCGTAACCCTGATGCGGGGGAGTTCATCTTAGAAGAGACTGAAATGTATTCGATGAACTTTGGGAAATGGTGAATATAGTGAAACCGAGTTGTAAATAATCAGGGGTTGATTGTACCGGGTGAGGCTAGCTTGGGTACGCCATACCCCGACCGCCATATTGGACGCGGTTGGAATGAACTAACATATCGCAAGTTATCTACTCGAAATTCAAGTATCGAGACTGTGAATGTGTATAAACTAGTGGGACATTAAGCCGGGATATATGTAATATGTAAAGTTATACGTATAAACAGTACAAAAGGTCGGATTAGTGAGAGGATCTGATTCGCTACCCCGACCAACCACATGTTAACTAACGCTCGGTCTCGTGGGCGTATAAGAGTGCACGGAAATTAACCTTCCTTGACTCGACGAGACAGCTAATACCATCGCCATCGAATCAGATCGCAGGAGGACGTCAACAACGGAACGACTCCCTCATCTAAAGCTAAGTACCATACTGTCGTCTTTATTGTTGGCCAATGATATTGTTACGAACAGTAGATGTACTTTAGCTAGGTCAACGATCTACGATACACCGCTATGATGCTGTTAATTAGGTGAGTGTTGGTCATGTTAATTTAACTAAGTGTTCTCTACCTCTTCTCCGGAGTGATCAGTTGTTTAATAACCAATACAGTCCACTTAAATTTAATATAACATAACTATAATAAATGATCTTCTCAGATTTATTTATACTGGTCCAGAGTGCAGTGGGCTAACGAGAATATTGAAGGTACCCCCTCGGTGCGGCCAGGAGCGGGTAAAGTTCTCACATACCTTAAAGGGAATGACTGCGGTAAAATTATACGAGTCTGTCATCTCCCTGGGAGTTTGTTTATTGCTAGTGGCGGTGTCCCAGATAGACTTATCTCTCACAATTCCCCACAATATAACTGTTATAGTGAATATAACAGTGGTGCCGTAGTATACAGATAAGTTAATAGATGTTCAAGTGAAAACTAAGGCGGAAGTGTTAGGCCTAACGAGTTTTGTGTTTGAAATCAGTTGCCAGTGGTCGCCTGGTCCTTACCACGCAGGTCAGCTGTATTGATAATTTTAAACTGCTAGTGTACCTGACCAAAATCTAGTGATTACATTGATATAAAAGATTTTCTATCGAAATACGAATAGGTGCACAATCTTGAGAAAATACGTAAATTGTCCAGCTCGAAAAAATACGATAAACAGTGTCGAGTTGTGAGTTGTCAGTGAACGATTTCAACAACATAAGACCGTATATCATCCAGTCATCATAGTGAAAAACAGCAGTGTTGTGGTGGAGGTAGAAAAAAACTAGAAAAACTAAACCCAGTACAATGATCCATAAGTGCCTAAAAACCCAGGTGGTAAACCAGGGTGAGGTTAACCAGGGTGCCAGAAGTAAACAGGGTGCCAGAGGTAAACCAGGGTGCCAGAGGTACGGCCGTCCGTCATAGTAGGAGCTGCAAGTTATACTTTTTGTATCAAACTGATCATTATTACTCTGTTTAACCATCTTCCAGTGGTCTGTCTCACGTAACCCAAATAATCCCTATAGGATTCACTAAATAAGTGATACTGGATTTCGTCAGATCCAAGAAATAAGGGAGCCAATGACCGGATTCAAAACTGGTATCCTCGACCGGATTCAATAAGCGGACGGGGTTTTAGGTGGCCTTATCAAACACCCAAACAATAACAATAACTTAAAGTGGTAAGATTGTCCCAAACACTTACACATGCAAATAAAATAGATACGATACAAATAGATGGATCACCACTTCAGGGAAGCTATTAGTAGAATATACAGTAAAACAACCAACAAAATCAATCATGAAAAACTGTGTAGTATGCAAACAAACAAACAAACGTTCCACTGGATGGATTACATGCAACTTCTGTGGTAAATGGAGCCATGCCCCTTGTGCAGGCATTCAGGAATCAACTACACGAGATATTAAACCAGGGAAGTGTTTTTGGGTATGCCCAAATGAGACCGAACTGTGGAATAAAATCACATCGATATTAAAAGATGACAACATCAAATCAGCCTTCATAAGAAACATGACAGCTTTCTATAACAGTTGGAAAGTAAAAAATCTGGGCCAGATGTTGCAATGGTAGACAGTAACTGTAAGAATGGAGAAATAAATGATGGTGACCTGAAGGGGACAGGAGCTCTAGTGGGGAAACAGGTGTAGACAAGGACACACAAAAACCAATGTTACAAACTAGCAATATTACGGTAGATAGTAAACAGGGGGATCCCCCGGGAAATACTGAAGATAAATTACCAGAAACTGATGAAGGCTCCATTGTTAGAATTAGTGCCGAAGATAGAAACGAGACAGGAACACATGCACCAATAGGGAATACAATGGGGAACACAGTCACAAAAAAACAGGGCAAATGGAAACCAGGCCTATGTGAATATTATGCACTTGGTATCTGCAGGCATGGAATATCTGGGAAATCTGATGGGACATGCAATTATGATCACCCCAGAAAATGCCGTGCCCATATGAAAACAAGAAAATGCAACCTCCTGTCCTGTAAGCTTTTCCACCCTGAAATGTGCCACTCATCAATTCAGGAAAGACAGTGCTATAACTTATATTGCCAGGCATACCACCTAAAGGGTACAAGACGACACAGAACATCCAGACCATGGCAAAACCTGGGTAGCCACAGCCACTCCGGAGAGAGAGGTTTTTTAGTGCCAGGAAGGAAAAAAAGCTGGCAGGAAATGACAGAAATTGTACACCAACTGCAATCATTTCTGGAGTGGAATCACAGTCAATGGCCTCCACTCCAACACAGCAGATATTAGTGCCAGGAAAAAAAGACCCCCATCCCCATACCACCAATCCAACGACATTCATCTTTGCAAATATACAGGGTCTAAAGCCAGCAACAAACAACAAGATACCTTACATCCGTGGACTGCTTACAGAGTCAAATGCTATGTTTGCGGCTTTCACAGAGACCCACATAAGAGATCACTTGGACAATGAAATATGGATCCTGGGCTACAACCTATACAGATGTGACAGAGTGAACAGGCAAAAAGGGGGGTTAGCCTGTATATCACAGAGTCACTTATATGTTCAGAACTACTAAATGCCTCAAATGATGTAGTTGAAGTATTAGCAATAAAGATCGAGAATCAAAATCTGGTCATCGTGGTTGTATACAAGCCTCCGGATGCAACGTCCCAACAATTCCGGGAATAGCTTCTGAAAATTGACCACTGTCTGGAAAATCTTCCAGCTCCTGCCCCAAACATCTTGCTCCTGGGGGATTTCAACCTAAGGCACCTAAAATGGAGGAACATTGCAAACAATGTGGTAGCAGAGATAACACCAGGAGACAGCTCAGATGAAAACTCGCACACATATGAACTTTTAAATCTCTGCACCAAATTCACCTTAAACCAGCAAATAGTAGAGCCTACAAGATTAGAGAATACGCTGGACCTCATCTTTACCAACAATGATGATCTGATACGAAATGTCATCATATCAAAAACAATATACTCAGATCACAACATAATAGAGGTCCAGACATGCATGCGGGAAGCCCCAGATCGACAAAACGTGATCAGCCGCGAGGGAGCCTTCTCCAAATTCAACTTCAATAACAAAAACATAAGGTGGGACCAAGTAAACCAAGTCCTAAATGATATAAACTGGGAAGATAGCCTAAGCATCACGGATCCTAACCTATGTCTAGAACAAATTAATTCTGTGGCACTTGAGGTTTGCTCAAGGCAAATTCCCTTAAGGAAAAGGAGGAGAAGATGTAAACTAGAAAGAGAGAGGCGCTCCCTATACAGGCGAAGGCAAAGAATAACGGAGCGGCTACAAGAGTCCAATATATCTGAAATACGTAGGGAGACACTGGTCAGAGAAATAGCAAACATCGAATTAAAACTAAAGGAATAGTACAGGAATCAAGAAATGCCGGAAGAACTAAAAGCCATAAATGAAATTGAAAGAAACCCAAAGTATTTCTTTTCTTATGCAAAATCAAAGTCGAGAACAACAACCAGTATTGGGCCCCTACTTAAACGGGATGGGTCCTACACAGATGACAGCACGGAAATGAGTGAGTTACTAAAGTCCCAGTATGACTCAGTTTTTAGCGAGCCGCTAACCAGACTGAAAATCGAAGACCTAAATGTTTTTTTTATGAGAGTGCCACAGAACTTGACAGACGAATGCCTGTCTGACATTACCCTGACGCCAAATGACTTCGAAAAGGCTATAAATTTTTTTTTATATTTTATTTAAGACAGAAATTATACAAAACAAAATGATACTTTGTTACAAAACGTTTATCACAAAATACAACCATCAACCGTATATACTACACATAACTCACAACTATACATGACCCATTAAGAAAGACTTGCATCCGAAGACCAAGTTACACCAAAGCTAATAAACATAAGCACATTAACTTGATAAATATAATAATCAAAACCATTATACATTTCCCCATCCCCTAATCCCACCTACCAAAAAAAAAATTCCCATAATAACATGTACCCATTCCTCATGACAGCCACACTGACTGATGTCAATAACTTTGACCCCAGCCAACCCAACCCTTCCTTGAAACTCAACCCCACATTTCCTTATCCCCTCTATACATAAAAAAAAATTATGTTTCATTACATTTAACTAATTTTTTTCAAGCTTTAACGTTATCTCCTGAAAACACTATTACAAAAGAACCTACAGAACTCCCCACAAGGAGATAATAGATAATACAAAATTATTAACACATTCCTAACAACCAACTGGTAACAAAGCTAAAATTACGTACATAACATACGTGAAAAAATTCTTAACCAAACTATTTACATTAAAATAATACGTACAATACACGATTATCCCCTTTCCTTATTCCCGACTAACTATGCGTATTATGCAAAATATATCTAATCCTACTGGTCATATATCATCCTATATACAGATTAATCATCAATAACTATATAAATACATATACACGTGTGTCAACATCACACCAAAACAAAGAACAGCACACAATCTCAAAAACATGATACCCATATCAATGCAACGTAATTGTTACACCATACCTTAACTTCTAACACGAAAAATATTGAGGTATCCTAAGTACCCAAGTACAATACAACATCAATTTTTTATTCAACCTACTTGCAACCATTTGACTAAAAAACTTAATATCTCGAAACAAACCTCCTCCTGTCAAGTAGAAGGCTTACATCTCTAAAAGGACACATTACAAATATCATATAAATCATTTGAAGTCATTGTTCGACTACAAGAATTGAACATCAAAACACATACACCAAAGTTACATTAACAAGGCTCAGCTATACTGCAAAACTTAAAACTGGATAGTACCGAAACAATTACCACAATTGTACTCTGTTATAAATTATGAATATAATCACCTCTCCAAGGCCACAGTTTACAGTCTATACCCTATGAAACAATTAATATGGTCAGTGACCTTCATGTTATTGCTAACACCATTAACCAACCTTGCAACATGCTACCCATGCGTTACAAACATATACCCATCACTCTTGACATATATAAGATTCAATACATATTTTTTTTTTTTTTAACACCCCAATGAGAGGACTGCACTTAACAACCGAAACCAAAACCAACCCCACCCGATACACGAAACCCCTTTCCCTACACCTCCCCACCAACCTCCCTCACACCTCAAACAACCTGACACTAAACCCTCACCCCCCACCTCCCCACACGCGCATACCCCCCCAACCACACCAAAACCCCTTATACTTGGAACCAGCCCTAAACACCCCCCCTCTCCACTCCTAACAACTGTTTCATTGTCAAAACCCTATAAGCAGCCGGAAATTTAGAAACCCAAACCCTGCCATAAACCTCCCTATTCCTACATTTTGTTCTATAAATCCCTGCAGCCAAAGCATGAATTAAAACCTCGCTATTTGAACCCCTCATACTCCATGACAAAAACACGAACTCTAACATTATATAAACCAAAGCTCTATGCACTTCCTCCCCATACACCCCAAAGTCCAAACAAAGCGCCTTTAACACTGAAAACCTCCCCCCCCAATCAATCCCAACACCCCCAATCCAAACCCTCACGCGCCCCCTCCCCTCACAAAAATATACCACGTGAAATGCTGTTTCCCATTCACCACATTTATCACAAGACCCATCCCCTGTGACTCCCATCTCGAACAACTGAGCTTTCGCCGCCAGTATCCAATTTAAGAATCTGTAACCTGTTTCTCTCACCCTAGGCCTCACCTTCACCTTTTTTAACCAACCCCAAATACTCTTCCAATTATACAATGGATACACCTCCACTCCCCGTACTATGTTCTTCCTCACACTTGCCCTATCCAATCTGCTTATTCTCACACTCCCCGGGTCCCTCAACACCAGGAGTACCCATAACACCGCCTCACACTCCCTAAGCTCCCTACCCCCCCACCACTTCCTAACCTCACCCATTACTGCACCCACCCTTCTACCTCTCAGCTCCCCCTTCATCATAAATTCCTACTTTACAAACACACTTTTCAACCTTCTCCTCAACGGAATCAAACCCATCCCTCCATTTTTAACACTTGTCTCCACCACCTCCCTACTCAACGTATGCCTTCCATTCCCCCAAATAAACCTAAGCACTCCCTTTTGTAGCCTTTTCACATCAGCATCTAATAATGGATAAACCGCTGCTCTAAACAACAATTTACTAAAAATTAAAACATTAATGACCACCACCCTTTGCAACAGCGTTATGTCCCCAACTCCCCAGCCCCTCATTCGCTTCAAAGCCGAATCCACCACTTCCCCCGAATTCTTCTCTCTTGCTACCCTGCCATCACTACAAAACACTATCCCACAGATTTTTAAAGCTGCTACACATTGCCAACCCTCCCTTAAACCCAATGTTCCCCCACTCCAACTACCTACCTCTATTAGGTGTGATTTACTTCTATTAACCCTCATTCCTGTTGCCTGACCAAAAAGCTCCACCCAACCTCTAACCCATCTCAAACTCTCCTCTGTCTTTATTAACAATGTAGTGTCATCTACATAACCTACTATCCCTGCCCTATCCTCCCCTATGTCCCCTTCTACCCTTAAATCCTCATCTACTACCCTATAAAAAGGATCTTGGAAACAAGCAAAGAGGATCTGTGACAGAGGACATCCCTGTCTCAGTCCCCTTCCCATGTTCACCGCCCACCCAACCATCCCATTTATTTGTATCCTCATCAACGCCTCTGCATATAAAGTTCTTACCTATCCTACAATTTCTTCTCCAAAACCTAGCCTTCCTAAGATATCTAACAGCACCCCCCTATTCACCCTGTCATAAGCCATCTGCCAATCCAGCCCCAACACCCCCCTCCCCTTGATTTACTTCAATAAACTCTTTTATTCTACTGTGACCATTCCGAAAACGTCTCCCTGGTATCCCAAATTGTCCCTCGTGCAAAATATTCCCTAAACCTCTCTTGATTCTATTACCCAAAATCTTTGCAAATATCTTATAGTCAGTACACATGAGTGCAATGGTCCTATAGTCCTTAAACCCCTTTGGTGTTTTACATTTAGGCACTAACACTACAACTCCTGTCCTAACTGACTCCTCCATTACTCCTGTCTCCCTCATGTCATTGAAGACCCTGACTAGCACCCCTCTCAGCACCTGCCAGTATTGCATGTATACTTCCCACGGTAATCCATCTATACCTGGCGATTTTCCAGCCCTTAACTCTTTAACCACCTCCCAAACTTCTTCTTCCGTTATGTCCCCCTCTATTGCCTTCCTATCATCCTCATTCAACCTTCTATTAATTCCCCCTAATAATTGGACACAAGCCCTCTCATCCCTTTCCTCTTCTGCAAACTTCCTACCAAACCAACACTCAGCATAACCAGTCATCCCCTCTGTAGTTTGCAACACTCTTCCCACCTCATACTCCCCCATCTCCTCTTCCACCTCTACAGATGTCAGCAACATACCCTGTCTACGCTTCTGAAATTGCCTCAACACCACCGCTGACGCCTTATCCCCCCTTAAAACCTCCTCCATCCCACTTCGTACCTGTAAAGCATGAAACCTCTCATACTGAATGTCTTTCAGAGCCCTTCTTACTCCCTCAACACTCTCTGCATGCCTTCCCCTGCCTTCCCCACCATAACTATCCCTCAATAAACCCTCTAAATACCTCTGGTAACCATACCTATATCGAGCATCCTCCCTTCCCACCTTCTCAAAGTACTCCTTTATCCCCTTCTTCCCACCCTCATTCCACCACCTCGCCGCATGTACTACACCCTCCCCCTCCACAGACCCTCCCACCATCCCTCAAAATCCACCATCCCCTCTACCCTATTAAACATTGCCACGTTAAGTTTCCAATAAATCGAGTATACCCTCACTGCCCCCTCCCAACCCGCTTGCATCAACACACCCTTGTGATCTGAAAAGCCTACATCCAAACATTCCACTTTCTCAACCCCTACCGCTCTCGAAACATAAATCCGATCCAATCTAGCCGCATAATTGCCCCTAAAAAAAGTGAATTCTACAGGCTCGAAAATCAACAACCCACACTGCATCCAAAACTTCCCGTAAGAGCCTCAAAACACTACCTGTTCCTCTCGGCTCCACGTCCCTAACCCTAATAACGCTATTCCAGTCTCCTGCAATGATGACCACCTGCGGCAGACCCCTGAAATCATAAATTAATTCATCCCTCACGAATTGTTCCTTGACCCTATTGTTCGAAATCGCCGGCATAAACACTCCAATAAAACTAACCTGGACCTTCCCCCATTGACCATCAACCCTCACCACTCTCCCCCCCCCTTCCTCTTCCCATGACTGCAAGACAAAAGGGCACATGTCCCTAATACCCACAACCACACCCCCCTTGAACAACTCAGAACCTCCCACAAAACACTGATATCCTTTCAACTTTAAATCCCACCCACACCTATAATTGTGCTCTTGAAAACACTACATCTACCCTGTACCTAATCAATGTCACTTCTACCCACTTTCGTTTGGCCTCATTTTTAAGGCCATTCACATTCATACTTAAACACCGGAAGGTAACGGTTGAGGTTTCCTTTGGTTTCGGTTGTTTTCTCTCAAAGTTATACCTGTGACCCTCCTCTCCCACCCTTCCTGTCACCTCCCATCCCCCTTTACCCTTATCACCCCACTACCTCTAGCTCTTGTCTGTTGTCCAACTACAACTTCAGACCAAATTTTCTTACCAGGTCTCTGTGCTGGTGTGAGGACATCATTACCAGCCTCCTCACCAGTTCTCTTCCTAGATTCTCCCCTGTCTCTCTGGTCCTCATTTACCTGCTCATTGTGCACCTCCACCTCCACCTGTATGACATCCAACACAGCTTTACCACACCCCTCTCCTGCTGCCTCACCACCACCCACCTGTTCCTGGTTCTGCTCCAGAACCCCAATGCCACACACCTCACTGGTTGACCCCTCCAATGTCAGCTCTTCACCTTCAAGAATCTCATTGAGATCCCTCAAAATCTCTGCCTCCTGACCAGTTATACCTTCCTCTTCCGTGTCTGTCTCAGTCTTTTCCCCTTCTGACACCTCCACCTCCATGGTCTTCCCACTCATCCTTTGTTCCTCCATCTCCATCTCTGTTCTGTCCACCTCCACGCTCCATGATGTCTTCTCTTCTCCCTGCATCGCCGCACACTCCATGCCTCCTTCTGTTCCATCCTTCGTTGCATTCCTTACTTCGTTTCTCTGTCGCTGCTCTGCTCCACCTCGACGCCAATCCTCTCTCCTTTGGCTACACTCAGTAGCCAAGTGACCCGGCTTTCCACACAGTCAACATGTCCTCACCTGCCCTGGGTATGTGACGTACACCTGTGTGCGAAAATTCTCCATAAGTACATAAGAGGGAATAGGTTTCCTTAAGGAAATTTTGATGGAGTATGTTCCCTCTAAAACGCCAGCATATAACCCCTGTGCCCAGCGTCCTATGTTTACAGCATGTATTATGCCATAACTCTTAAATACAACTTTAATATCCTCTTGTCCGGATTCAAAGGGCACATTATGCACCTTAATCCACTTAAAAGTGGCAGAAACATCTTTCAAACATACCTCTAGGCCTTGATGTACCACTAACTTTTTCTCCTGGTATGTATCGACGACTCGTTGATAAGCTGCAGTGCAAGCTAATTTGATGAAGATCCTCCTTGCACCATTTAACGAAATGCCATAAATCTCCTCATGCGATAATCCAAAAGTGTCTCGTAGTATTGCAGGCAGTAGAACCTCTGCATTAGACGGATATATGGCACCCTGTACCAAGTCAACACAGACCGTGTTCACTCTCCTCCTGTAACCGACATCCATTGTTTGAAAATGATGTTGCCTCTAGCTTCCGCAAGGGAGCACCACCAGCACACTCGCACACAACCAAGGCTGGGCGTGGAATTACAAAACGTGATCAGCCGCGAGGGAGCCTTCTCCAAATTCAACTTCAATAACAAAAACATAAGGTGGGACCAAGTAAACCAAGTCCTAAATGATATAAACTGGGAAGATAGCCTGTATGACATCCAACACAGCTTTACCACACCCCTCTCCTGCTGCCTCACCACCACCCACCTGTTCCTGGTTCTGCTCCAGAACCCCAATGCCACACACCTCACTGGTTGACCCCTCCAATGTCAGCTCTTCACCTTCAAGAATCTCATTGAGATCCCTCAAAATCTCTGCCTCCTGACCAGTTATACCTTCCTCTTCCGTGTCTGTCTCAGTCTTTTGCCCTTCTGACACCTCCACCTCCATGGTCTTCCCACTCATCCTCACGGATCCTAACCTATGTCTAGAACAAATTAATTCTGTGGCATTTGAGGTTTGCTCAAGGCAAATTCCCTTAAGGAAAAGGAGGAGAAGATGTAAACTAGAAAGAGAGAGGCGCTCCCTATACAGGCGAAGGCAAAGAATAACGGAGCAGCTACAAGAGGCCAATATATCTGAAATACGTAGGGAGACACTGGTCAGAGAAATAGCAAACATCGAATTAAAACTAAAGGAATCGTACAGGAATCAAGAAATGCCGGAAGAACTAAAAGCCATAAATGAAATTGAAAGAAACCCAAAGTATTTCTTTTCTTATGCAAAATCAAAGTCGAGAACAACAACCAGTATTGGGCCCCTACTTAAACGGGATGGGTCCTACACAGATGACAGCATGGAAATGAGTGAGTTACTAAAGTCCCAGTATGACTCAGTTTTTAGCGAGCCGCTAACCAGACTGAAAATCGAAGACCTAAATGATTTTTTATGAGAGTGCCACAGAACTTGACAGACGAATGCCTGTCTGACATTACCCTGACGCCAAATGACTTCGAAAAGGCTATAAATGACATGTCCATGAACTCCGCTCCAGGCCCAGACTCATGGAACTCCGTGTTCATCAAGAACTGCAAGAAGCCCCTATCATGTGCTTTTAACATCCTATGGAGAGGGAGCATGGACACTGGGGTCGTCCCGTAGTTACTTAAAACAACAGACATAGCCCCACTCCACAAAGGCGGCAGTAAAGCAATGGCAAAGAACTACAGACCAATAGCGCTAACGTCCCATATCATAAAAATCTTTGAAAGGGTTCTAAGAAGCAAGATCGCCACTCATCTAGATAACCATCAATTACACAACCCAGGGCAGCATGGGTTTAAAGCAGGTCGCTGCTGTCTGTCCCAACTACTGGACCACTATGACAAGATCTTGGATGCTCTAGAGGACAAACAGAATGCAGATGTTATATACACAGACTTTGCAAAAGCCTTTGACAAGTGTGACCATGGTGTGATAGCACACAAAATGCGTGATAAAGGAATAACAAGAAAAGTTGGTAGATGGATCTATAATTTCCTAACAAGTAGAACACAAAGAGTAGTAGTCAACAGAGTAAAGTCTGAGGCAGCTACAGTGAAAAGCTCTGTTCCACAAGACACAGTACTCGCTCCCATCCTGTTCCTCATCCTCATATCGGACATAGACAGGGATATAAGCCACAGTGCCGTGTCTTCCTTTTGCAGATGACACCGGATCTGTATGACAGTGTCCACCGTTGAAGACACTGCAAGACTCCAAGCAGACATAAACCAAATCTTTAAATGGGCTGCAGAAAACAATATGAAGTTCAATGATGAGAAATTTCAATTACTCAGATATGGAAAAAGTGAGGAAATTAAAATCTCATTGGAGTACAAAACTAATTCAAACCACACAATAGAGCGAAAAACTAATGTCAAAGACCTGGGAGTGATCATGTCAGAGGATCTCACCTTCAAGGACCATAACACCGTAGCAATCTCATCTGGTAGAAAAATGACAGGATGGATAATGAGAACCTTCAAAACCAGGGATGCCAAACCCATGTTGACACTTTACAGGTCGCTTTTTCTATCTAGGCTGGAATATTGCTGCACACTAACTGCACCTTTCAAGGCAGGTGAAATTGCTGACCTAGAAAATGTGCAGAGAACCTTCACGGCACGCATAACTGCAATAAACCACCTCAATTACTGGGAACGCTTGAAGTTCCTAAACCTGTACTCCCTAGAATGCAGGCGGGAGAGATACATTATTATATACACGTGGAAAATTCTCGAGAGATTAGTACCAAACTTGCACACGAGAGTCACTCCCTACGAAAGCAAAAGACTCGGCAGACGATGTAACATCCCCCCAATGAAATGCAGGGGTGCCACTAGCACGTTGAGAGACAACACAATAAGTGTCAGGGGCCCAAGACTGTTCAAATGCCTCCCAGCATACATAAGGGGGATTACCAACAAACCCCTGGCTGTCTTCAAGCAGGTACTGGACAGACACCTAAAGTCGGCACCTGACCAGCCAGGCTGTGGTTCGTACGTTGGACTGCGTGCGGCCAGCAGTAACAGCCTGGTTGATCAGGCTCTGATCCAACATGAGGCCTGGTCACAGACCGGGCCGCAGGGGCGTTGACCCCTGGAACTCTCTCCAGGTATACACCGGGAAGCAAACATAAATTATTATAGCACACACGCTAGTCAACATCACCACATCCAGTATTATCTTCATTATCGATCGTCTTATGACTCAGATTACAATGTATCGGACCCTTCCAGATACATTGTAATCACTCATTTCATGGTTCCCAGTTCTTGCCGATCGATACACCGTCGGCCTCGTTTCCCACCATCAAATTCTGCCACTCCCCGGTTAATGTATACATTCTGCCATTTTCAATTACTCTCTGAACTTTATGTACCAATACATCTATTCAATAACACTTCCATGTGTTTTATACATTTTCATTATTGGAATATTAATTTCCTCTAAATTAACAATTTCCCTCACTTAATTAAACAACTCCTTACGGTATATAAGGAAATTATAGAGAATATTGGTTATCATATGACACATCGCTTTTTAAAAGTCACATAAAAGATAAACGCCTACACGAGATTATATAAACACTATTATCCCCATCATTTATTGCACACAAATCATAGGAAAATTATCAAAAATTTCCACATTTATTGTAGTCTTGCTATTTATGTGTGTGTGAAACGCCTCTGTCGCCTCTTAGACAGGGTTGCAGGGGGGTGGAGCGGCTTCGGATGCCCGGGTAGTGGGTCTGGGCGTGTGGGTATTCCTCCACCTGGTGTTCCTGGGTATGAGTGCCTACCTGTACCTGTTGTGGGTTCAGTACTGGCGTTATGTGGACGCCAACACCTACCAGCCTCTCCCCCACTACCTGCCGCGAGCAGAGCTCTCCATTACAGTGAAGGGCAGTTTCATGTGTGTCTTTATTATTAAACAATTTATACACTGTATAGGGAAGAGAGTCAGAGGGGAAGCCATGGTTAGCTAAGCTGTCAACCTAACTAACCACCAACATGAAGCTACACCCAATATCTTGCTCTTTCCAAATCCATCAAAAAATTAGAAACAAATAGTATATCAATATTCCGAAAGTAATCTTCCCCTCACCCTCTATAGAAGTGCGAGAGATTGAGGTTAGAGCAGGAAAACCCAGGTTCTCGCTCGACGTCAAGACCCACCCCAGCCACCTCCACCACCCCAGACCCTCCCCCACGCCCACACCCACCCCAACATCACCACCACCACGCCCGAGCGGGGGCAAGCTCATCAAGGCCCTAGAAAAGACACAAGATGGACGTCATGGTCCGCATGCGAAAGGCACAGATGCAAGAGGGGAATATTCTCTTTAAGGTAAGAGAATAGTCAGTCTTCTTCTTACATGACTTAGCCCAGCCTGCATGCCTGCCCCAGCCTGCACGGGGTACTCGCCAGCCTCCACGTGCACATGCCTCATGCACGGGCCCCCCTCCACGTGCAAATGAGCCCCGCCTCCACGTGCACATGAGCCAGCCTCCACGTGCACATGAGCCAGCCTCCCCCGTGCATGAGCCAGCCTCCACGTGCATGGCCAACCTCCCGGCATGAGCCAGCCTCCCAAATGCATAGGGCCCGCCTCCCCCGTGCACATGAGCCCCGGTTGACTCACGCACACATGTATGTGAGTAAATGATATTTAATTTGCATTCTCATTTTTTTATAATAATTTTTTGGCGGGGTTTTGGGGGTGGTGAAGACCAGCGTCCCCTCCCTACTTTCACTAAATAATCCCAACCTAGTTTAGTGCTTTAATTAAAAAAAATCTAGAAATTTGACCCAAAATTTACCATTAATTTTATACCAAGTTATCATCGACTCAGTACCAGTTTGTCTCCAGTATCCAGAAAAGCCTTTTACTAATACCTGTACTTATGTCATTTCTTGTATATTTAAAAAAAAAAAAATTGTTTAGTAACCCCATGACAGATCCATGATGTGAGTTCTTTTCCCCTTTTCGATAACAGACATTTTTTTACTAATATAAATGATATATACAGGTAAACCCGCTGGCGCCCCGATATATCAGGTACCCAGCTGGCGTTACTTAATATATACAGGTACCAGCTGTCTTTTTCATAATGTATACAAGTACACCATCG